>JAKDEW010000046.1:1014075-1146183 GCA_021963965.1 Artemisiospiza belli
AAAAAAAGCAGGGAGAAACGGGGGAAGAAATGGAAACAGCTCCAGGTAGGGTTTCAGGTTTTTATTTTCCAGCATTGTGGTGGGAGGGAAAAGATTCTTGGGGTTTTTTGGTGGTTTTTCCCTCAGAAAAGCAACTTTGGGGCTTGTAAAAGTGCACAGATCCAAAGCCCATCTCAAAAATCAACAGCTCCCGCTGCTCCTCGGGGGAAAAGTCAGTTTTTGGAAGGGTCAGAAATGTCCCAAACCTGGGGGATTTTGAGCAAATTCATCCCATGGGATGTGCATCCTGTTTTCCTGATTTTTGGGGCAGTGGGGGGCTTTTCTGAGGCAGGAAAATGCAGAAAAAAGCTGTGGAGAACCCACAGGAATATTCAGGGAAAAGCTGTGGAGAACCCACAGGAAAATCTGGGAAAAGCTTTGGAAAATCCAGGGAAAAGCTGCGGAGAACCCACGGCAGCCCCTGGATGAGGCTGGACTTTAAACCAGGCTTAGTCCTGGCTCAGTTGCAGGGCCACATTCCCTGATTTCCCGATTTTTGTCCCAATTTAGTGGAATTTTGGTTTGGAAAAGGATCCCCAGGTGAGGTTTCGCTGTGGGGTCAGGGTTGGGATGTGAGGGGTGAGGCTGCACCTCGGATAAATGGGATTTAAATCATTCCTGTCCTGTTTCCCATGGAAATTATCCTAAATATTCCCTGGGAATCCACAGTGGCTGAAATCCCAGAGTTTTCCCATCCTAAAACCTGATTTAAGGAGATCTGGAGCTGATTTTGGGGTGTTTTATGGGATTTGTGTCACTTTTCCCCGCTCCAGCCAACACCTGCAGCTCCCTGGGGTTTTCTGAGCTGGGTGGAATTCCCAGGAATGCAAAAACCCCAGATAGGAGGAGCTGGGGGTTGGAATAATTCCCTAAAATCTGTCAGGACAAGGAAAAGAAGCTAAAAAAGCTCTTTCTGTAGGAGAATTCTTTCAGTTTTTTGGGGTTTCGGGGGTGGCAGAGACCCCAAAGTGAGGCCCTGGGGAGGGTGAGGAAGGACAGATCCAATTTCGGAGAGGGAATTTGGGCAGAGCTGGGAGCAGCAACCCCAAAATCCAGGACAGGAATCCCAAATCCCAATTTTTCCACCAGAGACCTCATTTTCCAGCAAAATCCCGATTTTTTTTTTGGTGAAATTTGGGGTTTTTTTTGGTGATTTTAGGGTTGGCTGAAGGATTGACCAGAATTTCACCCGTTTCATCCCTTTTCCGAGAACAGGCCCAGGCTTAGGGAGCCTGAAACCCTCCAGGCACGGAGCCCAGCCCCAGAATTCCCGGGAATATTCGGAATCACAGGAAGGGATTTGTGGGAATGGCAGCAGGGCTGGACCTTGGCAGCCTTTGGGCTCGGCTCAGAGGGGCTTAAGAGGTTTAAGCAGGCTCAGCCTAAAGGGACATCCTCTCCTTTTGGGCCATGGGCTCGTCTGCTTTGGGCAGGAAAAGGGGCACAGTTCCCATTTTCCCCTCATTTATCCATTTCATTTCATTCCCTGATTTTTTTTAAGTGCTGCATTACCCAACTTTGGTATTCCCAGCTTGGAGAAAAGGAAGATTTTGCCCCAAAATTCCCATTGATCCACAGCAATTTAATTCCCTGATTTTTTAAGTGCTGCATTACCCAACTTTGTTATTCCCAGATTTTGCCCCAAAATTCCCATTGATCCACAGCAATTTAATTCCCTGATTTTTTAAGTGCTGCATTACCCAACTTGGTTATTCCCAGATTTTGCCCCAAAATTCCCATTTTCCCTTTTTTTGCCATCCCAAGTCCCCCTCAGGGCCTTTCCCTGCAGGATGAAGTGGGATTTTCCATGGAATTCCAGCCCAGGGAATTTGGGATGGGATCACTTGGGAGTTCCCCCATTCCCTTCAACATTTCCCTCCGTTTTTATCCCTTTTTCCTTGATCCCAAACCCCATTTGGGGCTATTCCCTGTCGGACCATCTCATTTTCCATGGAATTCCAGCTCTTTTTTCCCCACAGGAAATTCGGGATGGGATCATTTGGGGTTCCCACATTCCCTCAAACATTTCCCTCCATTTTGATCCCTTTTTCCCTGATCCCAAACCCCATTTGGGGCCATTCCCTGTGGGACCATCTTGTTTCCAATGGAATTCCAGCAGTTTTTCCCACAGGGAATTTGGGATGGAGTTCCCCCATCCCCTCAGACATTTCCCTCCATTTCCATCCCTGTTTTTGCCCCTCTGGGTCCATTCCCCCCGGGCCCATCCCGTTTGCCCCCGGAATTCCAGCACAGGAAATTCAGGATGGGATCACTTGGAGTTCCCCCATCCCCTCAGACATTTCCCTCCATTTTGATCCGTTTTTCCCTGATCCCAAACCCCATTTGGGGCCATTCCCTGTGGGACCATCCTGTTTCCCATGGAATTCCAGCAGTTTTTCCCACAGGGAATTCGGGATGGAGTTCCCCCCTCCCCTCAAACATTTCCCTCCATTTTGATCCCTTTTTTTGTGATCATCTTGTTTCCCATGGAATTCCAGCTCTTTTTCTCACAGAGAATTCAGGATCGGATCATTTGGGGTTCCCCCATTCCCTCAAACATTTCCCTCCATTTTGATCCCTTTTTTTGTGATCATCTCGTTTCCCATGGAATTCCAGCTCTTTTTCCCACAGGGAATTCGGGATGCAGTTCCCCCATCCCCTCAGACATTTCCCTCCATTTTGATCCCTTTTTTTGTGATCATCTCATTTCCCATGGAATTCCAGCTCTTTTTCCCACGGGGAATTCGGGATGGAGTTCCCCATCCCCTCAGACGTTTCCCTCCATTTCCATCCCTGTTTTTGCCCCTCTGGCTCCGTTCCCCCCGGGCCCATCCCGTTTCCCCCCGGTTTTTTTTGCCATGGGTTTTTCCCGGCAGTGTCCCCGGCCGCGGAACGGCTCCGGTACATCCTGGGCGAGGAGGACGAGGCGCCCAACCCCACGCTGTTCACCGAGATGGACACGCTGCAGCGCGACGGCGACGACATGGAGTGGAAGGAGTCGGCCAGGTCGGGGATCCCGGAATGGGGAATGGGGGAAATCCCATCCCAAAATGTCCCCGCGGGGTAACGGGGTCAGGGAAGGGGGTGTGGGATTTGTGGGTGTTAGAAAAGGGCGTTTCTGAATGGGGGGAAATGCTGGAAAATGGATTTTGAAAATGGAATATCGGGGAATGAGTGTTGGATTTAGGGGGGTTAGAAAAGGGCGTTTCTGAATGGGGGGAAATGCTGGAAAATGGGATTTTGGGAGGGTTTGAAAGTGAAATCCTCAGCAAAGGAATCCAAGGGTGCCGATGGCGGCACAAAGGCACCGCTGGAGCTGTGCCCCAATCCCACAGGGATTCCTGTCCCAAATCCCACAGGGATTCCTGTCCCAATCCCACAGGGATTCCTGTCCCAATCCCACAGAGGTTCCTGTCCCAATCCCACAGGGATTCCTTCCCCAATCCCACAGGGATTCCTGTCCCAATCCCACCCAATCCCACAGGGATTCCTGTCCCAATCCCACAGGGATTCCTGTCCCAATCCCACAGGGATTCCTGTCCCCAATCCCACAGGGATTCCTGTCCCAATCCCACAGGGATTCCTGTCCCAATCCCACAGGGATTCCTGTCCCCAATCCCACAGGGATTCCTGCCCCAATCCCACCCAATCCCACAGGAATTCCTGTCCCCAATCCCACAGGGATTCCTGCCCCAATCCCACAGGGATTCCTGCCCCAATCCCACAGGGATTCCTGTCCCCAATCCCACAGGGATTCCTGCCCCAATCCCACAGGGATTCCTGCCCCAATCCCACCCAATCCCACAGGAATTCCTGCCCCCAATCCCACAGGGATTCCTGTCCCAATCCCACAGGGATTCCTGTCCCCAATCCCACAGGGATTCCTGTCCCCAATCCCACAGGGATTCCTGCCCCAGTCCCACAGGGATTCCTGCCCCAATCCCGCTCTCCATAATGACCCAAATTCCTTGGAAAACGGGGCAAAGGGAGAGGAGCAGCGCCCTAATCGGCTTTGGGGGAGCGGCGGCGGCGCTGGGCGGGGAGTTTGAATTCCATCCCAGGAAAGAGGAAGGGTTGGAAATCGGGATTCTCCGGAGAAATCAGGGATGGGTGCTGTGGTTTGGGGCTCTGTCAGGGCTTTTCCTCCACCCCAATGTTCCCAAATCCCACAGGGGCGATTTGAGGATGGGGAAATCCATGGATTTGGGTTTCCTGGTGGGACTGGAAACTTTTCCTCCAGCCCACAGCTCCCAAATCCCACAGATACAATTTGAAGATGGGGAAGTCCATGGATTTGTGTTTCCTGGTGGGACTGGGAGCATTCCCTCCCTCCACAACCCCACAGGCAGCACTTTTGGGAATGCTCCACCACATCCTCCCTTCCCGGCCCGGATAACGAGCGAGAGCTCTGTGACATGAATCAATCCGGGCCCTCCAAGCAGGGAAACTCCCCAGGAAGGAAAAGCCATTCCCAGCTCCTCACAGCTGCCCCGCCCTGCTCCCGTTCCAGGTGGATCAAGTTCGAGGAGAAGGTGGAGGAAGGCGGCGAGAGGTGGAGCAAACCCCACGTGTCCACGCTGTCCCTGCACAGCCTCTTTGAGCTGCGGACGTGTCTCCAGACAGGAACGGTGCTCCTGGACCTCGACGGATACTCCTTGCCCCAAATTATTGGTAGGAGCCCCTGGAGGTTTTTTCCCCCCCCGTGTCCTAAAATGGTGGGAATGGATTTAAATTCATTTTTTTCCCTGAATTTGTCCAGGAATGAGCAAAGGGAGGAGTTGGGAGCCATCAGGTGTTCCCTTGAATGTTGTGTTGAGGTTTTGGGGGGGTCTGGGGGCCTCTGCTGAAGCAGCAGATTTTGGGGTGGTTTTGGGGTCGCCCCTGGATCACCATGGATGGGTGTGCGCAGGTGATGTCATCGAGGAGCAAACTGAGGACATTTTGGGGGGTTTTGGGGGTCACCACCTCTGGGTGTTGCAGAGGATGTCATTGAGGAGCAGATTGATGGTGGGACATTTTGGGGATGCTCTTGGGGTCACCATGGCCGTGTTTTGCAGATGACGTCATCAAGGAGCAGATTGAAGACATTTTGGGGACATTTTTGGGAGGTTCTTGGGGGGTCACCATGGCCATGTGTTGTAGATAAAGTCATTGAGAAGCAGATTGAGGATGGGGCATTTTGTGGAGGTTTTGGGGACATTTTGGGGAGGTTTTGGGGGTCATCACAGCCATGTGTTGTAGATAATGTCATCGAGAAGCAGATCGAGGATGGGCTGCTCAAGGAGCAGATTTTGGGGGGTTTTGGGGTCACCCCTGGGTCACCACCGCCGTGTTTTGCAGACGATGTCATTGAGAAGCAGATCGAGGACGGGACAATTTGGGGACAATTTGGGGAGGTTTTGGGGACAATTTGGGGAGGTTTTGGGGAGGTTTTTGGGGTTCACTACAGCCGTACTTTGCAGACGATGTCATCGAGAAGCAGATCGAGGACGGGACAATTTGGGGACATTTTGGGGAGTCTTGGGGAGGTTTTTGGGGTTCACTACAGCCGTACTTTGCAGACGATGTCATCGAGAAGCAGATCGAGGACGGGACAATTTGGGGACAATTTGGGGACAATTTGGGGAGTTTTGGGGAGGTTTTTGGGGTTCACTACAGCCATACTTTGCAGACGAT
The DNA here is from genome assembly GCA_021963965.1 of Artemisiospiza belli. NCBI lineage: Eukaryota > Metazoa > Chordata > Aves > Passeriformes > Passerellidae > Artemisiospiza > Artemisiospiza belli. The sequence goes on from JAKDEW010000046.1 coordinate 1,019,791, forward strand.
GTCATCGAGAAGCAGATCGAGGACGGGACAATTTGGGGACATTTTGGGGAGTCTTGGGGAGGTTTTTGGGGTTCACTACAGCCGTACTTTGCAGACGATGTCATCGAGAAGCAGATCGAGGACGGGACAATTTGGGGACATTTTGGGGAGTCTTGGGGAGGTTTTTGGGGTTCACTACAGCCGTACTTTGCAGACGATGTCATCGAGAAGCAGATCGAGGACGGGACAATTTGGGGACATTTTGGGGAGTTTTGGGGAGGTTTTTGGGGTTCACTACAGCCGTACTTTGCAGACGATGTCATCGAGAAGCAGATCGAGGACGGGCTGCTGAAGCCGGAGCTGCGGGAGAAGCTCAGCTTCGTCCTCCTGCGCAAGCACCGGCACCAGACCAAGAAGCCGATCCACCGCTCGCTGGCCGACATCGGCAAATCCGTGTCCTCCAACACCGGTGAGCGCCGGGCAGGGACGGGGAACCGGGGCTGGACACAGCCGGGAGGGCGGGAAGGGCCCAAAACTCTGCCCTGGTGGCGTTGGGGGTCAGTGGGAGCTGGGGACAAGGAGGTGTTGGGGACAGGGACAGTGTGGGACAGGGACAATGTTGTGTGACAAGGACTGTGCTGTGTGAGGGATGTGGCTGTGGCAGGGACAGTGCCACCGTATGGTGACGTCATTGAGTGATGGCGTCGTTGTGTGAGGGGCAGGATCACCGTGTGATGGTAATGTCAGTGTGTGGTGATGTCATTGTGTGATGGCATCATTGTGTGATGACATCACTGTGTGGTGACAATGCCACTGTATTATGACATCACCATGTGAGGACAATGGCACTGTGATGACATCAATGTGATGACAATGGCACTCTGTGATGATGTCACTGTGGGGACAGTGCCACCATGTGATGACATCACTGTGGAAACGATGGCACTGTGTGATGATGCCACCATGGGGTCAAGGTCACTGTGTGGCATCAACGTCACTGTGTGATGACATCACAGTGGTGACAATGACTCTGTGTGATGATGTCACTGTGGGGGTAATAGGTGATGATGACATTACCGTGTGCCGATGACATCACAGTATGCTGCTGATGTCACCATGTGCCAATGACGTCACCGTGTGCCAATGACGTCACCATGTGTCGATGACGTCACCGCGCGTTGGTGACGTCACCGCGCGCCGGCGCCACACAAGGACAGCGGCTCCGCTGGCGCCGGGCTCGGTGCCGCTGGGCTTTGCTGGCGCGGCGGCCGCAGACAAATCCGGTCTGGCCGCGGCTGATCCCGCTGCCCCTGCCCTTACAAAAGGGGATTTGGGCCCGTTCCCGATCGTTGCCTCGGGTTTGGCGGGAGGTCACTCGCTGCTGCAGGCTGGGCCAGCCTGGTGTTCTGAACGGGGTCCTGCCCCAGCATTCCCAGTGGGATCCTGCTGTGACATTCCCACTGGGATCCTGTCCCCACATTGCCAACAGGATCCTGCTCCTGATGTTCCCCATGGGATCTTTCCCCTGATATTCCCCACAGAACCCCGTCCCCACATTCCCAATGGAATCCTGCCCCACGTTCTAACGGGATCCTGCCCTGGCGTTCCTCAGAGGATCCTGTCCCCACATTCCCAATGGAATCCTGCCCTGACGTTCCTCAGAGGATCCTGCCCTGACGTTCCTCAGAGGATCCTGCCCTGGCGTTCCTCAGAGGATCCTGCCCTGGCGTTCCTCAGAGGATCCTGTCCCCACATTCCCAATGGAATCCTGCCCCACGTTCTAACGGGATCCTGCCCTGGCGTTCCTCAGAGGATCCTGTCCCCACATTCCCAATGGAATCCTGCCCCACGTTCTAACGGGATCCTGCCCTGGCGTTCCTCAGAGGATCCTGTCCCCACGTTCCCGCGGGATCCCCTCCCCGTCTCACCCTCTCCCCTCTCTCTCCCCAGCCCGCAGCCCCGTGCGGGGCCCGGCCGCCGGCGCCGCCTTCCACCGCTCCACCGAGGACCTGCGGCTGCGGCAGAGCGCCAGCTACGGCCGCCTGCGTGAGTGGGGCTGGGCACCGGCACTGCCCGGGCACCAGAGCCTGCCCCGGGCACCAGAGCCTGCCCTGGGGCGCCACAGCATTCCCTGGGGCACCACAGCCTTCCCTGGGGCACCACAGACTGCCCCGGGCACCACAGCCTGCCCTGGGGCACCACAGCCTTCCCTGGGGCACCAAATAATTTATTGGGGCACCACAGCCTTCCCCAGGGCACCACAGCACTTCCTGGGACACCAAATAATTCCCTGGGACACCGAATAATTCAGTGAGACACCAAATAATTCAGTGAGACACCAAATAATTCAATAAGACACTAAATGATTCCCTGGAACCCCAAATAATTCCCTGAAAACCAAATAGTTCTCTAGAACACCAAATAATTCACTGGGATACCACAGCCTTCCTTGAGACACCAAATGATTCCCTGGGACACCAAATAATTCCCTGAAAACCGAGCAGTTCCCTAGAACACCAAATGATTCCCTGGGACACCAAATTATTGACACCACATTATTCCCTGTGACACCATATCTTTCCCTGGAAATCCAAATAGTTCCCTAGAACACCAAATGGTTCCCTGGGACACCAAATGGTTCCCTGGAAAACCGAATAATTCCCTGGAGCACCAAATTCGCAGCCCCAGGGGCGGAGTGGGAGGTTGCAATGAGGTCCCACCACAGAAGTGCAGCAGGAATTTGGGGTGAGCTGGTGTGGGGTGCAGGAAAAGGTTCCTTGGAGTCCTCAGGGAGGGAAGGAACGGTGCTGGAAGAGGGAGGGAAGCCTGAAAGATTGCTGGGCTGGGAGAGGGCAGCTGGGACCGACCAAAGGAACCCTGGTTTGTGTGGCCGAGACTGGAAATGGTCCCATCCATGGAGCTTTGGGATCACTAGGGGTGGAAAAGCCCTCTGAGATCACGGTGTCCCCAGGTGCCACATCCAGAGGGTTTCTGGACCCTTCCAGGGATGGGGACTCCATCGCTGCCCCCTTCCCACCCTTCCACAGGAGGAATTTCCCCTGATTCCCAGGTTTTCCCGGCACTGCTGCTGCTTTGCAAGCCCAGACACCATCACCAATATTTCATTTCTTGTCACAAGTTCTCCCCACTGGGTTTTCTCCTGGCACCTGGGGTGGCTTTTCCCTTTTCCTCACCTTCCCTCCCTTCCCTCCAGGTCACGCCCAGAGCCGGAGCATGAACGACATCTCGGACACCCCGAGCACTGACCAGGTACCCAAAACCCCAAATTCCCAAACCCCAAACCCCGGCACGATCCCTGCTGGGTGTCGGGTCCATGTGAGCCCAGGCTGGGTCGATGCCCACACAAATTCCTAATTAGGGCAGTTAATTGCTGTATTGATCCCCGTGGGGAAGCTGCCCCAGAGGTGACACCCGAGCCAGGAGCCCAAATCCACCAGGGTGGGGCAAAATTCCCTCCAGATCTGCAGGGAGCTGCTTGGAAGTGTGGGAATCCTAAAGGGAGAGGGCGGCAAATCCCATTGGAGCTCTTGGGATGCAGCTCTGAGGGTGAGGGCCTGGAATTGGGGGTGGGAGTTGCTTTTTCTGAGGTTTCCCAATGCAAAGCTCATCCCAGAGGCCTTGGGGGGCTTTTCCTTCTGGGGTTGCTTTGAGGAGGAGCTGGGGATGGGATGGATCAGTGGGATTTTTGTCCCCTTCCCACACCAGATTTTTCTGGGAACGGCTGCTTCCCTTTATGAGCTTTGCTTTGTTTCTGTTCCTGATTTCATCCTAAACCAAAGGCAGAATGGGTTTTTTAGGGAATGGGATGGAATAACCGCTTGCTTTTCCCCTGGGATGTCCTCGCTGGTTTTACCTGGGGTGATGCACTTTAGGGCAAGCCCAAACACAATAAATAATGTTTAATTCCCTTGGATTTCATGGATGGAAATCCACGTTCTGCAGGGATCCACGGGACAGGGACACCACCTGAAATGACTCCATCAGGAACCCCAAATATCCCCTCCAGCAATGGGGTTCGGAGGGTTAATCCCAAAATATGCAAAGCATTTAGGTTTAATCGCCCTATTAGACCCACTACAAAGGGACTTTTTAAGTGTTACACGAAGCTTAGTGGCCACTGGTAACTCCTGCTCTTATTCCGAGCAGAACTGGAGGAGTTGCTTTATTATTATTATGATTTATTTTTTTTTTTCCATTTGGATTTAGAAGATTAGGCCGGGGCGAGGCGGCTGCCCGGCTCACATGCCTGCCCTCATGCTGCCATATAGATTATCATAACTCCCTGCCTGGCTGCCTATTGAACCCTTTTAGGCTGCAGTGAAAAGAGCTGCAGGGGAGAAGAGACCTGGGGAATAAATCCATGGATGAGGTTTTCCTCCTCCCATTATTGTTCCAGCTCCCGGAATGGGGCTGGGGAGGCACAAAAACCTCCCCCATGCAGGGCTCGGGGGGTTCTGTGCCATGAGGAGCTGGAAATAAACTCTAAAAATGTTCCTGGCTCACTGCAGCACCCCTGGGGTTGGCTCAGGTTTTCCACAGGGCATTTCAGGGAGTTTTCCTTGCAGAGAATCCAGGAGAGCAAAAGCAAACGTTGCTGGTTGGGTTGTGGAGCCCTGAGGGTGCAGTTTAGTTTCAGTTTTTGCCACGTTTCTGAAGAAATTTGGCTTTTTTTTCCCGGCTCCTCAGTCCCCACCTCTGGGAGTCCTGGGACAACAAGAGGTGAAATCTTGGGGCCTGAAGCTCCAACTTTGGTGGGGAAAAAAAAGGGGGGAAAATCCAAATTTTGGCAACTGCTCCCTTCCTCGGTCTCGTCTTTGCCGACAGCTGAAGAACAAGTTCATCAAGAAGATCCCCAAGGACGCCGAGGCCTCCAACGTGCTGGTGGGGGAGGTGGAGTTCCTGGAGAAGCCCTTCGTGGCCTTCGTGCGGCTGCTGCAGGCCACCATGCTGGGCGGGGTGACGGAGGTGCCCGTCCCCACCAGGTGAGCACTGTCCCTTGAAGGGTCTGCTGGCACCGGGGCTCCCAGGTGGCCAACACGGCTCCTCTTCCTCCCCAGGTTCCTCTTCATTCTCCTCGGCCCGGCGGGAAAAGCCAAATCCTACAACGAGATCGGCAGGGCCATCGCCACGCTCATGGTGGACGATGTGAGTGGAGGCCACCCCAGCCCTCGCGTGGGACCCAGAACCCAGCAAAGAAAGCAATTTCCACCTTATCACCCCAAAACCTGAGGTTGAAACCCCAGGGAGGACGTGGGGCTGGAGGTGACCCTGCCCCGTGTCCACCCCCAGCTCTTCAGCGACGTCGCCTACAAAGCCCGGGACAGGGAGGACCTGATCGCCGGCATCGACGAGTTCCTGGACGAGGTCATCGTCCTCCCGCCCGGCGAGTGGGACCCCAACATCCGCATCGAGCCCCCCAAGAAAGTGCCCTCGGCTGAGAAGAGGTGGGTGGGGCTGCACCAGCCCGCGGCCACGCCCGTGTCCAGTTCTGGGCGGTGAGGGCCTCGCTTGGCTGCATCCCTGGAAGTGACCCCTCCAGATGTTCCAGACACGCTGGGTTTGCAGCAGGGCTTGATCCCAGCTCGGCTCAGAGCCGTTCCCACCCTCCTGGGACAGGGGGAGGTGACCCTGCCCCGGGCAGGAGTTGGGCTGGATCATCCTTGAGTCCCTCCCAACCCAACCCAACCCAACCCAACCCAACCCAACCCAACCCATTGCTCCACAAACTGACCAACCCCACCTCTGAATCTGGCCAAATCCACCCCAAAACCCACACTCAGTGCAGGCTCAGAGCTGCACCACGGCCCCGGTCCTCACACCGGGGCCATGTGCCCATCCAGCGGTGCCAACCTGGCAGTGCCAATATGGCAGTGTTGATCCAGTGGTGTCGATCCGACAGTGTTGATCCGGTGGCACCAGTGTGGCAGTGCTGATGTGGCAGTGCTGATGTGGCAGTGCCAATCTGGTGGTGCTGATCCAATGGCACCAATCCAGCGGTGCCCATCCAGCAGTGCCAACGTGGCAGTGCTGATCCAGTGGTGCCCATCCAGTGGTGCCCATCTGGCAGTGCCAGAGCGGGTGCGAGGTGGTGCCAGTCCGGTGGTGCTGATCCAGTGGTGCCAATCCAGTGGTGCCCATCTGGCAGTGCCAGAGCGGGTGCGAGGTGGTGCCAGTCCGGTGGTGCTGATCCAGTGGTGCCCATCCGCCGGTGCCAACGTGCCGGTGCCAACGTGTCGCGCAGGAAGTCGGTGTTCTCGCTGAACGAGGTGGGGCAGATGAATGGCGCGGCCGGCGGGGCGGGCGCCGGGGGGCGGCGGCGGCGGCAGCGACGACGGGGAGATGCCCGAAGTCCACGAGATCGGGGAGGAGCTGGCCTGGACCGGCAGGTGAGCCAGGAACCACCCCCAGATACCTCCAGAAGGTGCCAGAATCCATTGGCGTCTCCTGTGGGCTCACCCTGGGGTGAAACCCTGGTGGGAAGGGGTTTTGGTCAGCACCAGATCTATTTATGTGTCTATATATAAATTATATTTATCTATCAATATTTATAAATCTCCCAAGTGGCCAGAGGAGCGGTGCATCCCCAGAAGTGTCCAAGGCCAGGTTGGACGGGGACACTGGGAGGTGCCCCTGCCATGGCAGGGGTGGGATGGGATTTAAGGTCCCTCCAACCCAAACCACTCCAGGACTCCACAATTCTGTTTTGTTGGAAGTCACCAGGTGTCGGTGCCACCTCGGCGGTGTCTCCGCAGGTTTTGTGGTGGCCTCTACCTGGATATCAAGAGGAAGCTGCCCTGGTTCCCCAGCGACTTCTACGAAGGTTTCCATATCCAGTCCATCTCCGCCATCCTCTTCATCTACCTGGGCTGCATCACCAACGCCATCACCTTCGGGGGGCTGCTGGGGGACGCCACCGACAACTACCAGGTGTGGCCCAGGTGTCACCGGCCTGGGGACAGGCAGGGACGGGATCAGTGGGATGGGATGGAACTGATGGGATCCATGGGATGGGATCCTGGGATTGTGATGGGATCAGTGGGATGGAATGGGATCCATGGGACTGGGATGGGATGGACAATCTATGGGATGGATTTTACCCCACTTGTGCCATGCCAAGCTTCTGGGGATGGACATCTCTGCCAGGTGGGACTGGCAGCCCTGGAGCCCTGCAATCCCTCCATGGCAATGCCAGGAGCAATGGGACACAGTCCCAACCATCCCTCAGCCCCATCTCCATCGGGGGGTCCATGGGGACGTGGCGTGGCCTGGCACCCCCGTGATGCCACCTCTGCTCCGTCCCCAGGGGGTCATGGAGAGCTTCCTGGGCACGGCCATGGCCGGCTCCATGTTCTGCCTCTTCGCCGGGCAGCCCCTCATCATCCTCAGCAGCACCGGCCCCATCCTCATCTTCGAGAAGCTGCTCTTCGACTTCAGCAAGTGAGTGCTGGCCCACGCCAGGGGACACCAGGGCCTGTCCCCACGGGGCTGGGACGCGTCCCCAGCCCCCAGCTGCTCTCACAGGGCCGCCTGTCCCCTCTTGCAGAGGCAACGGGATCGACTACATGGAATTCCGCCTGTGGATCGGGCTGCACTCGGCCCTGCAGTGCCTTATCCTGGTGGCCACCGACGCCAGCTTCATCATAAAGTACATCACGCGCTTCACCGAGGAGGGCTTCTCCACCCTCATCAGCTTCATCTTCATCTACGACGCCATCAAGAAGATGATCGGGGCCTTCAAGTACTACCCCATCAACTCGGACTTCAAGCCCGACTACGTGACCATGTACAAGTGCGAGTGCGTGGCCCCCGACCCAGGTGAGTTCACCCCGGGGCCGCCCGGGCAGCAGCCGGGGGTGGGAGGGTCCTGGCGTGGATCAGTCCCGGCCCAGGACGTGGGAGGAGGAGGCAGCTGGGCTGGAGACACCTGGAACTCGTCGTCCTCCCCCGAGGGGGCTGCGGAGGTGGAGGAAGAGCCTTGAAACCCTTGGATGAACTTCTGGGACACAGCAGATGGAGAGCTGGGATCTCAGCCTGGAGCAGCCAGACCTGGATGGACAAGGAGGAATTATGGAAGAAAGAAAAGGACATTTTGGGTGATTCCAGCCTGCTGCTGATGGAAGCTGAGTCTCCAGAACACACCTGGAGTGGTTCTGCGCTCTGCGGTGTCTGGGACACCCCGGATGTCCCAGCTGGGTGTGGAAACCTCCATGGACCATTTCCCTCCTTTTCCCACTCCTTAGCCAAAAGGAGAGGCTATCGGGCTCTGAGCTGAAGGTCCTTCCATGGTTTTGCTCTTGGGGAGACGTCCTGGATGATCCCAGACCTGAACTTGGAGCTCCTGGAAGGGAGCAGAGACAGCTTCAGGCTCACGGCAGCGAGCGGCTGCTCCCCCAGGAGCTGAATTATGTCAAAAACCCAAATCTGGGGGAGCACCAGCTGCAGCCAGAGGAGACTGACAGTGGGTGGAGGTGAAGGTGGATGAAGATCACGGTGGATGAAGATGATGGTGAAGGAGGATGACGATGGATGAAGGTCAGAGTGGATGAAGACGATGGTGGATGAAGACAATGGTGGATGAAAATGTCAATGGATGAAGATTGTGATGGATGAAGATCACAGCAGATGAAGATGATGGTGAAGTTCTGCCCATCTCCTTCCTCCAAGAGCAGCACCCAAGCCCCTCCACCCAAGGCATTCCCAACCCATCTGGCACTCTCACCCCGTGGCACTCGCAGCCTTTGGGTTGAATTTCACATTTTTCCTCAACTCCTGCTCATCCACCCCTCGTGGGCACCGCGACCCCAGAGCAGCACCAGAACCAATTCCTGCCCCCATCCCGACCCGCAGAGAGCGAAGCCGGAGCCCCCAGAGCCGGAATTCCGGGACGGAGCCGTGAGCACCCCCGGGAGGAGCCTTCAGCCTCCAGGGAGGAGCCTTCAGCCTCCAGGGAGGAGCTTCAGCCTCCAGGGAGGAGCCCTCAGCCTCCAGGGAGGAGCTTCAGCCTCCAGGGAGGTCTCCCCCAAGCCCCCACCCCGAGCAGCCCAGAGGCATCTGCACCCCAATCCCCGATCCCGCTCCTCCCCCGGCTGCCCGAGGCTGCCGCGTCCAGGCTGGATTTAAAATCCCTCTAGAAATTATGTTTATTCCTCTCTCCATCCTTAATTTTTTTTTTTAATTCCCCTTTTTTTTCCATCCCTGCTGATTTTTGATTATTATAACTGATTTGTCCCATATTTGTCTCTGCTGCACACATCAATTGGGGCTGATTTCAATCTCAAGTGAGTATCACCTTCTAAATATTAAAACTATTTTAATATTTGATACTCTCCCCCCACGGGGGGGTTCCATTGTTATTTTTTTTTTTCATGTATTTGACTTTTCTCTCTCTCTAAAAAGGTTTGTGTGGAGCCCTTAGGGCTCCTCTCTGTAACCCCACCGGTGCCGTGCTGCCCTTTAGAGGCATAAAAACCCCAAAATAGGGTTTGTGGAAAAAGAAAAGGTTGTGGAGGAGAGAAATGAGAACAAACCCGATGTTTTTAGGGCTGAGTTTGCCCCCAGAGCTCGGTCCTGGCAGCCCTGGGCTCTCTGTCCTGAGCCAGCTCTGCCTCATTAACCCCGGGGCTGGAGGCGGCGGCCGAAGAGGATGGAAGAGGGGGCGGCCAAGCCATCCCAGAATTCCTGAATTCCCGAATTCCCTCTTTTAGGGGCACCCCGAGACATCCCGGGGGTGCTCCCGGAGCCGCGGAGCCGCGTCGCCGAAGAGCCGAGGAGGAGAAGGTGCCGGGGGCTCGGAAAGACAGAATTTTGCACCAAAGACACCAAAACACCCCCAAACTGTTTTTTTAAAAAATTAATAATAATTTTAAAAAGGCAAATCAAGTGTGATTTGGGGTGATTTGGGTGTCATCTGTCAAAAAAAAAAAAAAATATAAAACCACATGAGGGTGCTTTCCCAGCTTTCCACCATGGTTTTAAGTCTACCTCATGCGTGGCGGCTTCCTTGGGAAGCTCTTGGGAAATTTTAGGAACTGGGAAGCTTCTGGAAATTTTATGAACTGGGAAGCTCCCGGAAATTTTAGGAACTGGGAACTCCTAAAATTCCCCTCTGGCCCAGCCCTCGCCAGCCCCACAGGGAGGAGCCGCCGCGTGGGATTAATCAGGGAGAATTTAGGAAAAGGGGGGATTTGCCCCCAAAACGCGGGGATGGCGATCCCTGGCGGGCTCAGCAGGCCAAGCCCAGCTGGGGTTTAACCCCCAGAGCTCGGCTTTAGCCCCAAAGCCTCAATAACCGACTCCTTTCCCGCAGCCAACGCCACCCTGTTCGACGCTTCAGCGCCAGTGGCACCCAACAGCACTAACGTGTCTCTGGTAAGGACTGGGAGCTGCTCAGCCCCGGGGAAATCTGGGATCAGGGAGGGGAAATGGGCAATTCCAGCACCCAGGAGAGGGATGGGCCAGCTCGGAGCCAGGGGAACTCAATTTGGGGTTTTTCCCCCCAAATTTGTATCAGGTCTGCAGTTTTGGGTATCCCCAGAACTCTGGAAATTCACCTTTCCTTGTGTGCTCCAACTGCTCTTTTTGGGATTTGAGCAGGAAATTTTCCTTTTTTGCAAAAACGCTGGTTTCGCTCAGTTCAGTTGTGAAATCCCATTTTTCTTGCACAGCGTGATCCTAAAAGTACAAATCTGGGGTTTGGACAGGAAATTTCCCTTTTCCTGCACATTGTAATCTCCTAAAGTACAAATTTGGGGTTTTGGACAGGAACATTTCCTTTATTTCCATGCTGCGCCATAAAAATGCCACCTGTGCTGGATTTGGGCTGAAATCCCCCCTTTCCCTGCACACCACAATAATTCCTAATTTCACTAATTTTGCTTTTTTCGGGTTTCTTGCCAGTCCAATGCTCTCAACCTCACAGCTCTGGACTGGACCCAGCTGAGTAAGAAGGAATGTCTCAAATACGGCGGCAGCTTAGTGGGAAAATCCTGCAAATTCGTGCCCGACCTGGCCCTCATGTCCTTCATCCTCTTCTTTGGCACCTACTCCATGACCCTGACCCTGAAAAAATTCAAATTCAGTCGCTACTTCCCCACCAAGGTAAGGAGAGAACCAAATCCTGCAGATCCTGTCCCAAAAACGAAGGGAAACGGGAGCTGCCAGGAGGTTTGGGAAGGTTGGAGGCAGAGACCTCCAGGAAAACAAATCTCTGTTTTTAGGAGGGTTTGGCCATGACTGGGGTCATCCCCGAGGTTTTAGAGCCTGATTTTTGGAATTTTGTGATGTTTTTGTGGCAGCTTCCTCTCTGAACTGGAGTTGGGTTAATGGGTGGACAATTAATTGGTGGACAGTTAATGAACAAGAATTTGTGGGATCACGAATGAAGAATGGATGAGGAACTTGTGGGATCATGGATGAGGAATGGGTGGGATCGTGGATGAGGGATTTGTGGGATCATGGATGAGGAACTTGTGGGGTCCCACCCACAGGGAAGTGGTCACCAGCCCAGAGTCTGATGGACATCAGCGACCAGTAGTGACCAGGGCTCCCATCAGGGCCAGCATTAATTAATGTTCTCATTAACGATGGAAACAAAGGGGTTTGCAGGTGACACCAAGGGACAATTCCGAAGGATGGGGACATCCACAGAGACCTGGACAAGCTCCCTTCCCACCCCATAAATCCCCTTCCCACCCCATTAATTCCCTTCCCACCCCATAAATCCCCTTCCCACCCCATTAATTCCCCTTTCCACCCCATTAATTCCCCTTTCCACCCCATTAATTCCCCTTCCCACCCCATTAATTCCCTTCCCACCCCATTAATTCCCTTCCCACCCCATTAATTCCCTTCCCACCCCATTAATTCCCCTTTCCAACCCCATTAATTCCCTTTCCAACCCCATTTCCCTGTCTTGCCTCCAGGTCAGGGCTTTCATTGCTGATTTTTCCAATGTCTTCTCCATCCTGCTCTTCTGTGGAGTGGATGCCTGCTTTGGACTGGACACCCCCAAACTCCACATCCCCAGTATCATCAAGGTTGGGTCTCCTCTCCTCTCCCACACTCTTATTCCAGGTTCTTTTGGGAATCTCGCAGCTCCAGGCACTGTCTTAACAGCTACTTCAATCTTTCTAACAATATTCTAATTTTCTGGCTTTCTTTCCTCTCTTTTTTTGTTGTTTTTCCTCCTTTTTTGTTCTTCTTCCTCCTTTTTGCCATTTTTCCTCCCTTTTCTTTCTCTCTCCCCCCTGGCTGGTAGCTCCGTAAGCTCATTAGCGATTTCTCCATCTTTATGTCCATACTAATGTTTGTGGGGCTGGATGTGCTTTTTGGACTCAACACCCCAAAGCTCCAAGTGCCTACAGACTTCAAGGTAAAAACCCCAAAATTCCACAAAACCCCATTCCAGAAGGATTTCTCCTCTCCCAGCCAGGGGGTGACCTGGGGATCCCAGTGAGGATCCCAGTGAGGACCCCAATGGTGATCCCAATGAAAATCCCAGTGAGGATCCCAGTGAGGACCCCAATGGTGATCCCAGTGAAAATCCCAGTGAGGATCCCAGTGAGGACCCCAATGGTGATCCCAATGAAAATCCCAATGAGGATCCCAGTACGGATCCCAGTGAGGATCCCAATGGAAACCCCAGTGAGGATCCCAATATGGATCCCAATGGAGAACGCAAATGAAAATCCCAATATGGATCCCAGTGAGGATTCCAACAGGGACCCCAATGGGGATCCCAATGTGGAACCCAAATGGAAATCCCAATAGGGGTCCCAGTGAGGATCCCAATGATGATCCCCATGAAGATCCCAATGGAAATCCCAACAAGAATCCCAGTGGGGATCCCAATAACAATCCCCATGAAGATCTTAATGGGGATCCCAGCAAGAATCCCAGTGAAGACCCCAATGGGGATCCCAATGGAAATCCCAACAAGGATCCCAGTGAAGATCCAAATAGAAATCCCAATGGGGATCCCAATAGAAACCCCGAGGAAGATCCCAGGGATGATCCCCATGAAGATCCCAATGGGGATCCCAGCAAGAATCCCAGTGGGGATCCCAGTGGAAATCCCAATGAGGATTTGGGGGTGGTTTGGAGCACGGGATTTAGGATGGATCCGGGATGGGGCTGTCCCCAAACGCCACCCCCTGGCTTCTCCCAACCCGTGCCCCGTTGCCGAGGTCCCGACCCCGCTGTCGTCCCCAGCCCACGCGCGTGGACCGGGGCTGGTTCGTGTTCCCCTTCGGCAAGAACCCGTGGTGGGTGTACCTGGCCAGCGCCCTGCCCGCCCTGCTGGTCACCATCCTCATCTTCATGGACCAGCAGATCACGGCCGTCATCGTCAACAGGAAGGAGCACAAGCTGAGGGTGAGAGCCCCGGGGATCCCCCACAGCACCCAGGGCACCCCGGGATCCCCCACAGCACCCAGGGCACCCCGGGATCCCCCACAGCACCCAGGGCACCCCATAGATCCCCCACAGCACCCAGGGTACCCAGGGATCCCCCCACAGCACCCAGGGCACCCCAGGATCTGCCACAGCACCCCATGGGTCTTCCACAGCACCCAGGGCACCCCATGGATCCCCCACAGCACCCAGGGCACCCCGGGATCCCCCACAGCACCCAGGGCACCCCAGGATCTGCCACAGCACCCCATGGGTCTTCCACAGCACCCAGGGCACCCCATGATCCCCCACAGCACCCAGGGTACCCAGGGATCCCCCAAAGCACCCAGGTTTGGGGTGGTTTTTGGGGGCTGCCCCTGTCCTCAGCCAGCTGCGGGTTTGGGGTGATGGAGAGCCTGGGGGTGAAGTTCTGTGGGTAACGGGGTGCAGGTGGGCGATACAGGGTGACACAGGGAGATGTGGGGTGATACGGGGTGCCACAAGGTGCCCCATATCAGTGTGGGGCACACCATGGTGACACTGGGTCCATGTGGGGTGTATCAGGGTGACACCAGGTGTTTGGGGTGACACCAGGTGCGCCAAGGCCCTGCCTGTGGGACACCCCCCGTGCAGAGCCCCCCGTGCTGTGTTGCAGAAGGCAGCCGGGTACCACCTGGACCTCTTCTGGGTGGGCATCCTGATGGCCGTGTGCTCCTTCATGGGGCTGCCCTGGTACGTGGCCGCCACCGTCATCTCCATCGCCCACATCGACAGCCTCAAGATGGAGACGGAGACCAGCGCGCCGGGGGAGCAGCCCCAGTTCCTGGGGGTCAGGTGGGTCTGAGAGGGGTCCTGGGCTGGGGGGACCTCCCTGTCCTGGGAGGGGACAGCAGGGATTGTCCTTCATGGGGACACCAAGGACAGGGAAGGTTTGTCCCGTCCTGAGGACACCAGGGCCTGGCAGGAGTTGTCAACTGTCCCATTCCCACTGGTGGTTCTCGGTTCCTCGGGGGTTCCTCGGGCTGACCCTGCTCCTGTCCCCTCTCCAGGGAGCAGAGGGTCACCGGCATCATCGTCTTCGTGCTCACGGGCATTTCGGTTTTCCTGGCTCCTATCCTGAAGGTAAAATTCCCATTCCCCCTCCCTGCAGAGGTTTGGGGACATGGGGAAAAAAGCTGGGTCCTGTCCCGTCCTGGTGACCTCCAGGGCTGTCCCTGTCCCCGGGGAGGCGCCGCTGCCTTCCCCGGGTCAGGCTGTGCTGTTCCTGTTCCCAGTACATCCCCATGCCGGTGCTCTACGGGGTCTTCCTCTACATGGGCGTGGCGTCGCTCAACGGCATCCAGGTGAGTGCCCTTCCTCCTCAGCATCCTCCTCATCCTCGTCCTCCTTCTCATCATTCTCCTCATCCTCTTCATCCTCTTCAAGGTTGTCCTCATTCTCCTCATCCTCTGTCTTCATCTTCATCCTCCTTATCCCCGTCCTCCTACTCCTCCTCCTTCTCATCATCCTCATCCTCCTTCTCCTCCTCATCCTTGTTGTTCTCCTCCTCCTTCTCTTCATCCTCCTCCTCCTCACTGACCACAGACTGTCCCACACTGTCTCCAAAAGGAGGAGTTTTACTCCAAAATTTCCATGTATGGGACAGCAGACACCCCAAACCCTCGGAGAAACACCAAAACCCCACAAATCCCCCATTTGGGGGGGATCAAAATAGGGTTTTCCTGGGCAGCCTGTGGGGTGGGGCTGAGGATTCACCCCAGGCCTTCCTCCCGGGCAGTTCTGGGATCGCTGCAAGCTCTTCCTGATGCCGGCCAAGCACCAGCCCGACTACGTGTTCCTGCGGCACGTCCCGCTGCGCCGCATCCACCTCTTCACGCTGGTGCAGATCGTCTGCCTGGCCGTGCTCTGGATCCTCAAATCCACCGTGGCCGCCATCATCTTCCCCGTCATGGTAATCCCGTCCTTGATCCAAAGGGTTTTTTTGGGATTTAATGGGATTTTTGGTGTGGTCCCACCATGGCTGCCATCATCTTCCCCGTCATGGTAATCCCGTCCTACCTTGGAAGGGTCTTTTTGGGATTTTTGGTGTGGTCCCACCATCATCATCTTCTCCGTCGTAGTAATCCCATCCTCCATCCAAAGGGGGTTTGTTGGGATTTAATGGGATTTTTGGTGTGGTCCCACCGTGGCCGCCATCATCCTCCTTGTCATGGTAATCCCATCCTTGATCCAAAGGGTTTTTTTGGGATTTAATGGGATTTTTGGTGCGGTCCCACCGTGGCCGCCATCATCTTCCCCGTCATGGTAATCCCGTCCTACCTTGGAAGGGTTTTTTTGGGATTTTTGGTGTGGTCCCACCATCATCATCTTCCCCGTCATGGTAATCCCATCCTTGATCCAAAGGGGTTTTTTGGGATTTTTGGCATGGTTCCATCATGCTGCCATCATCTTCTCCATCATGGTAATCCCATCCTCCATCCAAAGGAGTTTTTTTGGGATTTAAGAAGATTTTGGCAGTCCTACCATGGCCACCATTATCTTCCCCATCACGGTAATCCCATCCTTGATCCAAGTGGGTTTTTTTTGGGATTTAATGGAATTTTGGGCCTGGTTCCACCATGGTCACCATCATTTTCTTCATCATGGGTAGTCCCATCCTCGCTCCCAATGGTTTTTTGGGATTTAAGGGATTTTTGGCTTGGTGGTCACCACCAGACCTTGGGTTGAGCTGCTCCTGGACCTCTCCCCTGTCAGATCTTGGCCCTGATCCTGGTGAGGAGGCTCCTGGATTTCGTCTTCTCCCAGCACGACCTGGCCTGGATCGACAACATCATCCCCGAGAAGGAGAAGAAGAAGGAGGACGACAAGAAGAAGAAGAAGAAAGGCAACAAAGGCGACAGCAGCAGCGACGAGGAGGTGGGCACGGGGTCACCCGAGGACAGGGGGACACCCCAGAGCTGGGCAGGGACAATTCCCACCAGGAACTGGGATGAAGCTCTGGGGTCACCTGGGCAGCGTCTCAGCTCTGTGTCCCCCCAGGAAAGAGGGCCTCCCCCCGGAGCTCTGCGTTCTGACTCGTCCCCGAACGGCTCCGACATGGACCGCAGGTAACCGGGACCCCTCCCCATCCCTGGGGGGGAGTTTGGGATCCCCAGGCGGCTTTGGGGCGGGGGCAGCACCCCCAGGGTGGGTTTGGGGCAGGTTTGGGGCAGCCCCCCTGCTCACCCCCCTCTCCCCCCCCAGTATCACCCTGCACCTGAAGATCTCGTGCCCGTCGTCTCCCGCCTTTAACTACTCCCGCAACCCCATCTGTGCCGTGCCCCAGGTGAAGATCGAGATGGAGTCGGACTACGAGGACAGCGACACCGAGAAGGCCCCGCGGGACATGGGCAGCGAGACCACGCTATAGCCCCGCCCGCCGGCACCCCAGATTAATTTAATTTATATCTAGATAGGTAGAGATAGCGCCGCGGTCACGGACGGATAAAGGAAACGGGGGCGTTCCTCTCTGCCGGACAGGCGGCCCTGGCGGCCCCAAGCCCCAGCAGATTTTAGGGTGCCACGCCCCGGTGGGTTTTGGGGTCCCACAACCCAGTGGATTTAGGGTCACGTGCCCTGGTGGATTTTAGGGTCGTGTGCTCCATAATTCCCCTCTCTTCCCGCTGGGTGAAAGCAACGCCGCTGGCGGCGAAACGGGGCCAGAGAGGCGGGATTGGTGATTCTGGCACAGGAAGGGTGGGATGGGTGGTTTTGGCACAGGAAGGGTGGGATGGGTGGTTTTGGCAAAGGAAGTGGGATGGGTGGTTTTGGACCCACGAAGGGAAAGTTGGAATTGGTGGTTTTGGCACAGGAAAGTGGGATGGGTGATTTTGGACCCAGAAAGGGAAAGTTGGAATTGGTGGTTTTGGCACAGGAAAGTGGGATTGGTGGTTTTGGACCCAGAAAGGGAAAGTTGGAATTGGTGGTTTTGGCAAAAGAAAGGTGGGATTGGTGGTTTTGGCACAGGAAAGTGGGATGGGTGATTTTGGAGCCAGGAAGGAGGAAGCGCCTGGAATGGGGATGGAGGAGGCTCCAGGGTTGGGGCTGAGGAAGAGAAGGCAGCTGGGATGGGGATGAGGAGGAGAAGGAAGCACAGCAAGATGGGGATGAAGAGGAGGAAGAGGCTCCTGGGATGAGAAGGAGGAAGGAGTCAGGGCTGGCTCCTGATGGAATGCAGGCAGCTTCCACAGGGAAATGGCAGCGGTGGCTGTAGCGAGGTCCTTTGGTCACCCACCCCACGTCCTCACCTGTAACCTCTGCCAGGCCTGGGAACAGCCCCAGGGCAATCCAAGGATCCTCCCTGGAGGGATCCCCTGACTGGGGGAATCTGAGGATCCTCCCTGGAGGAACCCGAGGATTTTCCCTGGAGGATCCTCCCTGGAGGAACCCGAGGATTTTCCCTGGAGGATCCTCCCTGGAGGAACCCGAGGATTTTCCCTGGAGGATCCTCCCTGGAGGAACCCGAGGATTTTCCCTGGAGGATCCTCCCTGGAGGAACCCGAGGATTTTCCCTGGAGGATCCTCCCTGGAGGAACCCAAGGATTTTCCCTGGAGGAATCGAAGGATTTTCCCTGGAGGATCCTCCCTGGAGGAACCCGAGGATTTTCCCTGGAGGATCCTCCCTGGAGGAACCCAAGGATTTTCCCTGGAGGATCCTCCCTGGAGGAATCTGAGGATTTTCCCTGGAGGATCCTCCCTGGAGGAACCCGAGGATTTTCCCTGGAGGATCCTCCCTGGAGGAACCCGAGGATTTTCCCTGGAGGATCCTCCCTGGAGGAACCCGAGGATTTTCCCTGGAGGATCCTCCCTGGAGGAACCCGAGGATTTTCCCTGGAGGATCCTCCCTGGAGGAACCCAAGGATTTTCCCTGGAGGATCCTCCCTGGAGGAACCCAAGGATTTTCCCTGGAGGATCCTCCCTGGAGGAACCCGAGGATTTTCCCTGGAGGATCCTCCCTGGAGGGATCCAAGGATTTTCCCTGGAGGATCCTCCCTGGAGGAACCCAAGGATTCCCTCTGGCTCTGCTGCCCAGGGGCTCCGTTCCCACCCAGGGGGGGAGAGCAGCCCCCAGTGCTCCCAGTGCTCCCAGTTCCGCCCAGCAGCGTTTTGGGGTCCCGAGGGGCTCTTTCCACCTGGGTCCTCCCAGCTTTGGTGAGGGTTTAAAGGAATTTTCTTTTTCTCCCAGCCCTGGTTTAGGAACGCTGCTCCCAACACCCCTGGAATTGATTTTTTCTCGTTTTCCCTGGACAAATCCTTCAGGTTTCTCCCTCCCTGAGCAGAACTGACCTGACACCAGCAGCACTGGGGCTCTTCTGGAACACCAGTGACACAAACACTGTAAATGGGACACCAGTTCAACACTGCAACTGGGACACCAGTTAAACACTGTAACTGGAAACCAGTTAACACTGGGACACCAGTTCAACACTGTAACTGGGACACCAGTTAAACACTAACTGGAAACCAGTTAACACTGGGACACCAGTTCAACACTGTAAATGGGACACCAGTGACACACTGGGACACCAGTGACACATTATTGCAACTGGACACCAGTTCAACACTACTGGAACTGGGAGCCCAGTTTTACACTGTACATAGGACACCAGTTCAGCACTGGGACACCAGTTCAGCACTGCAACTGGGCACCAGTCACACATTTTAACTGGGACACCAGTTAAACACTGTACATAGGACACCAGTCAAACACTGCAAACAGGACACCAGTGACACCAGTTAACTGGGCACCAGTGACACCAGTTAAACCCTGTAACTGGGCACCGGTGACACCAGTTAAACCCTGTAACTGGGCACCAGTGACACCAGTTAACTGGGCACCAGTGACACCAGTTAAACCCTGTAACTGGGCACCAGTGACACCAGTTAACTGGGCACCAGTGACACCAGTTAAACCCTGTAACTGGGCACCAGTGACACCAGTGACACCAGTTAACTGGGCACCAGTGACACCAGTTAAACCCTGTACCTGGGCACCGGTGACACCAGTTAAACCCTGTAACTGGGCACCAGTGACACCAGTGGCACCAGTTAAACCCTGTACCTGGGCACCAGTGACACCAGTTAAACCCTGTACCTGGGCACCAGTGACACCAGTCAAACCCTGTAACTGGGCACCAGTGACACCAGTTAAACCCTGTACCTGGGCACCAGTGACACCAGTTAAACGCTGTAACTGGGCACTGGTGACACCAGTTAAACCCTGTAACTGGGCACCAGTGACACCAGTCAAACCCTGTAACTGGGCACCGGTGACACCAGTTAACTGGGCACCAGTGACACCAGTTAAACCCTGTAACTGGGCACCAGTGACACCAGTTAAACCCTGTAACTGGGCACCAGTGACACCAGTTAAACCCTGTAACTGGGCACCAGTGACACCAGTTAACCCCTGTACCTGGGCTGTTCCTGACCCCTGTAAATACCCCAATGCTCTGGGACTCCGAGGCCGTTTCCCGTTTGTGGCATTGCTCGTTCTGGTTCTGGCACAGCCCCAGGGACTCGAGGCAGAGCCCAAACCCTGCCCTGGCACTGCCCAAACTCCTCCTGTAGCTCCTGTGCCCACCCTGTGCCAGCTGCAGGGTGCTCTGGGCAGGTTCAAGGTTTTAATCCTGGTTTAATTCTCTCCCTGCTGCCCAGGGCTCTGGGAGCTGTGCCCTGGGGCAGAGCTCAGTTTTGGGCTCAGTTTGTCCCCTTTGGGCTCAGTTTGTCCCTTTTGGGCTCAGTTTGTCCCTTTTGGGCTCAGTTTGTCCCCTTTGGGCTCAGTTTGTCCCTTTTGGGCTCAGTTTGTCCCCTTTGGGCTCAGTTTGTCCCTTTTGGGCTCAGTTTGTCCCCTTTGGGCTCAGTTTGTCCCCTTTGGGCTCAGTTTGTCCCCTTTGGGTTCAGTTTGTCCCCTTTGGGCTCAGTTTGTCCCCTTTGGGCTCAGTTTGTCCCTTTTGGGCTCAGTTTGTCCCTTTTGGGTTCAGTTTGTCCCCTTTGGGTTCAGTTTGTCCCCTTTGGGCTCAGTTTGTCCCTTTTGGGCTCAGTTTGTCCCTTTTGGGCTCAGTTTGTCCCCTTTGGGCTCAGTTTGTCCCTTTTGGGCTCAGTTTGTCCCCTTTGGGTTCAGTTTGTCCCTTTTGGGTTCAGTTTGTCCCTTCTGGGCTCAGTTTGTCCCCTTTGGGCTCAGTTTGTCCCTTTTGGGCTCAGTTTGTCCCTTTTGGGCTCAGTTTGTCCCCTTTGGGCTCAGTTTGTCCCCTTTGGGCTCAGTTTGTCCCTTTTGGGGTTTTGTACCCAGGCTCAGCCTCCAGCACGGCCCCACTGAACCAGGTTGGATTTCTCTCAACAAAACCCAATAAAAGCTTCCCACAGCCTGAGCTCTCCTGTGCTTCATTGGGAACCCCAAATTCCCTCCCGCGGGTGGGGCACGAACCTTTGGGAACCCTAAAAAGGATAAATAATTCTATTTAAAAATATTATATATGTATATATAATGTATATATATATATAATGTGTATATATATATATAATGTGTATATATATATAATGTATATATATATAATGTGTATATATATAATGTAGATATATAAATATATATAAGATATATAATTATATATAAAAATATAAAATAGATATCGTTCTATAAATCATTATATATATCATATATATATATTATATATCATTATACAAATATAATATATAGAATTATATATAAAACGTAAAATTGAATTATATAAAATAGAATGTATAATTAGAGATATTAAGTATATAATTATATATAAACATAATATATAAATATAAAAGAGCTATATAATTATATATAAATATAAAGTCTATGTTATATTTAAATATAAATATAATTCTATAGAGATAAATTATAGATAGCTATATAGAAATAGAATATATAATGATCTATTTAGTATAACTATTATAATACCTATTTATTTATAATTAATATTATATAATTATATAAACATAAATATATATATTATTATATATAAATATTAAACTACATCATTATATATAGACATTAAAAAACCAAGCTTTAAACCCAAGCCCTGCTCCTTTCCAGAAGTGCAATAATCATATTATTTAAATATCATAAATTATTAGAAAACCCAATTGTTATAAAAACATTCATCATTCCAGGGCACAAAAAGGAAATTTTTGGTCTTCTCACACTTTATTGAGGCAGCCTGAGCTACTCACACTTTACACATGGTGCAGGAGCTCCCCCACGCCCAGCTGGCCTTTGGTTACAAAAAAGGGTTTGAAAAATTCACCTTTAATCCAAGGAGCAGGAAAAGCCCAGCCTAGAACAGGCTTTGAAAATTCACCTTTAATCCAGCGAGCAGGAAAAGCCCAGCCTAGAACAGGCTTTAAAAATTCACCTTTAATCCAAGGAGCAGGAAAAGCCCAGCCTAGAACAGGCTTTGAAAATTCACCTTTAATCCAAGGAGCAGGAAAAGCCCAGCCTAGAACAGGCTTTGAAAATTCACCTTTAATCCAAGGAGCAGGAAAAGCCCAGCCTAGAACAGGCTTTGAAAATTCACCTTTAATCCAGAGAGCAGGAAAAGCCCAGCCTAGAACAGGCTTTGAAAATTCACCTTTAATCCAAGGAGCAGGAAAAGCCCAGCCTAGAACAGGCTTTAAAAATTCCCCTTTAATCCAGAGAGCAGGAAAAGCCCAGCCTAGAACAGGCTTTGAAAATTCACCTTTAATCCAAGGAGCAGGAAAAGCCCAGCCTAGAACAGGCTTTGAAAATTCACCTTTAATCCAGAGAGCAAGAAAAGCCCAGCCTAGAACAGGCTTTGAGAACTCACCATTGATCCAGAGAGCAAGAAAAGCTCAGCCTAGCTGCACTCTAGAACAGGCTACACCAGCCCAGGCCTGCACAGGCCCAGGACTAAAGTATGGCTTTAATTTTCATTTGTTTTTTCAAGTAATTCCTCTAGAGAAGAGCTTAAACTACAGATCCAGCCCTGAGGGGGAACTGGGAGAGCCAGGATGCAAACAGGAGCAGGGCAGGTAATCCCAGCTCAAACACAAAACTGGAGTGTGGATACAAAACTGGAGTTTGGATAATCCCAGCTCTAAAACCAAAGCAGGAGGAGTGTGGATAATCCCAGCCCAAAACCAAAGCAGGAGGAGTGTGGATAATCCCAGCTCTAAAACCAAAGCAGGAGGAGTGTGGATAATCCCAGCTCTAAAACCAAAGCAGGAGGAGTGTGGATAATCCCAGCTCTAAACCAAAGCAGGAGGAGTGTGGATAATCCCAGCCCAAAACCAAAGCAGGAGGAGTTTGGATAATCCCAGCTCTAAAACCAAAGCAGGAGGAGTGTGGATAATCCCAGCTCTAAAACCAAAGCAGGAGGAGTGTGGATAATCCCAGCTCAGCCAATCCCTGTGAGCTCAGGCTGGGGAAAGCCCCACGTGCAGGACAATAAATAACAAATAACTGCAATATTGCATTTGCTGTCGGCCCGGCAGGCTGGAATGGCGAGGTTAGGCCTGGCTCTGAGGGGCCCCATTAAACCCAGCTCTGAGGGGCTCCTCATTAAACCTGGCTTGGAGGACCCCTGGTTAAGCCCAGCCCAGTTTAGGCAGGCAGAGCCTGGAGCTCGCAGGGTCTCAGCAGTTTCTTGGCAGCAGTGGTGGTTCTGAGGGACCCCTTGTTAAGCCTGGTTCAGAGGGACCCCTCATTAAACCCCTGGTTAAGCCCAGCCTGTTTAGGCAGGCACAGCCTGCAGCTCGCAGGGTCTCAGCAGTTTCTTGGCAGCGATGATGGTGTTCAGAGGGATCCCTGGTTAAACCCGGCTCTGAAGGAGCCCTGGTTAAGCCCAGCCTGTTTAGGCAGGCAGAGCCTGGAGCTCGCAGGGTCTCAGCAGTTTCTTGGCAGCAGTGGTGGTTCTGAAGGACCCCTTGTTAAGCCTGGTTCAGAGGGATCCCTGGTTAAACCCAGCTCTGAGGGGCCCCTGGTTAAGCCCAGCCTGTTTAGGCAGGCACAGCCTGCA
Organism: Artemisiospiza belli; assembly: GCA_021963965.1. Lineage (NCBI taxonomy): Eukaryota > Metazoa > Chordata > Aves > Passeriformes > Passerellidae > Artemisiospiza > Artemisiospiza belli. The sequence goes on from JAKDEW010000046.1 coordinate 1,043,226, forward strand.
GCTCGCAGGTTTTCAGCAGTTTCTTGGCAGCGATGATGGTGTTCAGAGGGATCCCTGGTTAAACCCAGCTCTGAAGGACCCCTGGGTTAAGCCCAGCCTGTTTAGGCAGGCACAGCCTGCAGCTCGCAGGGTCTCAGCAGTTTCTTGGCAGCGATGATGGTGTTCAGAGGGATCCCTGGTTAAACCCAGCTCTGAAGGACCCCTGGTTAAGCCCAGCCTGTTTAGGCAGGCACAGCCTGCAGCTCGCAGGGTCTCAGCAGTTTCTTGGCAGCGATGATGGTGTTCTTCATCAGCATGGCCACCGTCATGGGCCCCACGCCGCCGGGCACGGGCGTGATGTAACTCGCCTTCTTCCTCACCCCTGGGGGAAAAGCTGGGCTTAAGGGCCAGGCCAGGCTGCCCAGCCTAAAGCCAGGCAGGTTCTGTTGGGATTGAGGCTTTAGGAACGGGCTCTGGGTGGGTTTATCCTGCTGGACAGCGAGGCAAGGCCCAGCCTGGGTGGGGAAGGACAAGGTGGGGAAAAGCGCCAAGCCAGGCTTAAAAGCACCAAGCCAGGCCTGGAAGCACAAAGGTCCAAACAAGCAAAAAGCCAGGCCCAGAAGTGCCAAAAAGCCAGGCCCAAAAGTGCCAAAAAGCCAGGCCCAAAAGTGCCAAAAAACCAGGCCCAAAAGTGCCAAAAAGCCAGGCCCAAAAGTGCCAAAAAGCCAGGCCCAAAAGTGCCAAAAAGCCAGGCCCAGAAGTGCCAAAAAGCCAGGCCCAAAAGTGCCAAAAAGCCAGGCCCAAAAGTGCCAAAAAACCAGGCCCAAAAGTGCCAAAAAGCCAGGCCCAAAAGTGCCAAAAAGCCAGGCCCAAAAGTGCCAAAAAGCCAGGCCCAGAAGTGCCAAAAAGCCAGGCCTAAAAGTGCCAAAAAGCCAGGCCCTGAAGTGCCAAAAAGCCAGGCCCAAAAGTGCCAAAAAGCCAGGCCCAGAAGTGCCAAAAAGCCAGGCCCAGAAGTGCCAAAAAGCCAGGCCTAAAAGTGCCAAAAAGCCAGGCCCAAAAGTGCCAAAAAGCCAGGCCTAAAAGTGCCGAAAAGCCAGGCCCAAAAGTGCCAAAAAGCCAGGCCCTGAAGGTGATTTTTAGCACAGCAACGCCAAATCCAAGCCTGGGGTTGGAGCAGAGGCAGAGACCCAACTGCTGAGGCTCAGGAGGCTCCTCTGGAGCGGCCCCATGGGATAACCCCGAGCTCAGGGACACACACCAGGATTGTCCCCTCCCCAGTGCCCCAGACAGCTGGTCCTGAGCTGATCCTGAGCCCAAGGAGCCCGTCCTGAGCTGATCCTGAGCTGATCCTGAGCCCAAGGAGCCCGTCCTGAGCTGATCCTGAGCTGATCCTGAGCCCAAGGAGCCCGTCCTGAGCTGATCCTGAGCCCAAGGAGCCCGTCCTGAGCTGGTCCTGAGCTGGTCCTGAGCCCAAGGAGCCCGTCCTGAGCTGATCCTGAGCCCAAGGAGCCCATCCTGAGCTGGTCCTGAGCCCAAGGAGCCCGTCCTGAGCTGATCCTGAGCCCAAGGAGCCCGTCCTGAGCTGGTCCTGAGCCCAAGGAGCCCGTCCTGAGCCCAAGGAGCCCGTCCTGAGCTGGTCCTGAGCTGATCCTGAGCCCAAGGAGCCCGTCCTGAGCTGATCCTGAGCTGGTCCTGAGCCCAAGGAGCCCGTCCTGAGCTGATCCTGAGCCCAAGGAGCCCGTCCTGAGCCCAAGGAGCCCGTCCTGAGCTGGTCCTGAGCCCAAGGAGCCCAAGGAGCCCGTCCTGAGCTGGTCCTGAGCCCAAGGAGCCCAAGGAGCCCATCCTGAGCCCCAGGAGCCCGTCCTGAGCCCTCCTCACCTTCGAAGTCCACGTCCCCCACGAGGCGGGGCCGGGCCGTCAGCGGGTCCTGCACGCGGGTGATGCCGACGTCGATCACGGCCGCGCCCTCCTTGATCATGTCAGCCGTGATCAGGTTGGGGATGCCTGGAAAACACAGCCCGACCTTCAGGAAAACACAACCTGACCTTCAGGAAAACACAGCCACAACCTCAGGAAAACACAACCTGACCTTCAGGAAAACACAGCCCGACCTTCAGGAAAACACAGCCACAACCTCAGGAAAACACAGCCCGACCTTCAGGAAAACACAGCCACAGCCTCAGGAAAACACAACCCGACCTTCAGGAAAACACAGCCCGACCTTCAGGAAAACACAACCTGACCTTCAGGAAAACACAGCCCGACCTTCAGGGAAACACAACCCGACCTTCAGGAAAACACAGCCCGACCTTCAGGAAAACACAGCCCGACCTTCAGGAAAACACAGCCACAACCTCAGGGAAACACAACCTGACCTTCAGGAAAACACAACCTGACCTTCAGGGAAACACAGCCCGACCTTCAGGAAAACACAGCCCGACCTTCAGGAAAACACAACCTGACCTTCAGGAAAACACAGCCCGACCTTCAGGAAAACACAGCCTGACCTTCAGGAAAACACAACCCGACCTTCAGGGAAACACAGCCCGACCTTCAGGAAAACACAGCCCGACCTTCAGGAAAACACAGCCCGACCTTCAGGGAAACACAACCCGACCTTCAGGAAAACACAGCCCGACCTTCAGGAAAACACAGCCCGACCTTCAGGAAAACACAGCCACAACCTCAGGGAAACACAACCTGACCTTCAGGAAAACACAACCTGAACTTCAGGAAAACACAGCCCGACCTTCAGGAAAACACAACCTGAACTTCAGGAAAACACAGCCCGACCTTCAGGAAAACACAGCCCGACCTTCAGCAAAACACAGCCACAGCCTCAGGAAAACACAACCTGACCTTCAGGAAAACACAGCCACAACCTCAGGAAAACACAGCCCGACCTTCAGGAAAACAAAGCCTGACCTTCAGGAAAACACAGCCCGACCTTCAGGAAAACACAACCCGACCTTCAGGAAAACACAGCCTGACCTTCAGGAAAACACAGCCCAACCTTCAGGAAAACACAGCCCAACCTTCAGGAAAACACAGCCCGACCTTCAGGAAAACACAACCTGACCTTCAGGAAAACACAGCCTGACCTTCAGGAAAACACAGCCCAACCTTCAGGAAAACACAGCCCAACCTTCAGGAAAACACAGCCCGACCTTCAGGAAAACACAGCCACAACCTCAGGGAAACACAACCCGACCTTCAGGAAAACACAGCCACAACCTCAGGGAAGCACAGCCACAACCTCAGGGAAACACAGCCCGACCTCAGGGAAACAACCTCACCCTCAGGGGGGCTCCACATCCCCTGATCCCAACGTTCCCAGAATGTCCCAACCCAGCTGGGATTTCCTGCCTCACCAGAATTATTGGATTCAGGATTTTAAGGGTTTTTTCCAATGTAAAACATCCCAAGAAATGCAAATCTGATCCCCGACATCCCAACATTCCAGGAGGTTCCAACCCAGCTGGGATTTCCTGCCTCACCAGAATTATTGGATTCAGGATTTTAAGGGTTTTTTCAATATAAACCATCGTAAGAAATGCAAATCTGATCCCCGACATCCCAACGTTCCCAGAATGTCCCAACCCAGCTGGGATTTCCTAAATCACCAAAATTATTGGATTCGGGAATTTTAAGGGTTTTTTGCAACCTAAACCATCCTAAGAAATGCAAATCTGATCCCCGACATCCCAACGCTCCCAGGATGTCCCAACCCGTCTGGGATTTCCTGCCTCACCACAATTATTGGATTTGGGAATTTTAAGGGTTTTTTCCAATATAAACGATATAAAAATATCGTAAGAAATGCAAATCTACCCCCTGATCCCCCTCATCCCAATGTTCCCATGGTGGATTTTGGGGTGTCTGTGCAGGGTTCTCAGGGTGGAGTTTGGGGTGTCTGTGCAGGGTTCTCAGGGTGGATTTTGGGGTGTCTGTGCAGGTTCTCAGGGTGGATTTTGGGGTGTCTGTGCAGGGTCCCAGGGTGGATTTTGGGGTGTCTGTGCAGGGTTCTCAGGGTGGAGTTTGGGGTGTCTGTTCAGGGTTCTCAGGGCGGATTTTGGGGTGTCTGTTCAGGGTTCTCAGGGTGGATTTTGGGGTGTCTGTGCAGGGTTCTCAGGGCGGATTTTGGGGTGTCTGTGCAGGGTCCCAGGGTGGATTTTGGGGTGTCTGTGCAGGGTCCCAGGGTGGATTTTGGGGTGTCTGTGCAGGGTCCCATGGTGGATTTTGGGGGTGTCTGTTCAGGGTTCTCAGGGTGGATTTTGGGGTGTCTGTTCAGGGTTCTCAGGGTGGATTTTGGGGTGTCTGTTCAGGGTCCCAGGGTGGATTTTGGGGTGTCTGTTCAGGGTTCTCAGGGTGGATTTTGGGGTGTCTGTTCAGGGTTCTCAGGGGTGGATTTTGGGGTGTCTGTGCAGGGCTCTCAGGGTGGATTTTGGGGTGTCTGTGCAGGGCTCTCAGGGTGGATTTTGGGGTGTCTGTGCAGGGCTCTCAGGGTGGATTTTGGGGTGTCTGTGCAGGGCTCTCAGGGTGGATTTTGGGGTGTCTGTGCAGGGTGGATTTTGGGGTGTCTGTTCAGGGCTCTCAGGGTGGATTTTGGGGGTGTCTGTGCAGGGATGCCCAGGGCGGATTTTGGGGTGTCTGTGCAGGGTTCTCAGGGTGGATTTTGGGGGTGTCTGTGCAGGGTTCTCAGGGTGGATTTTGAGGTGTCTGTTCAGGGCTCTCAGGGTGGATTTTGGGGTGTCTGTGCAGGGCTCTCAGGGTGGATTTTGGGGTGTCTGTGCAGGGTTCTCAGGGTGGATTTTGGGGTGTCTGTGCAGAGCCACGAGCCGCACCCACAATCCTGCTGGGTTCCCTCCCACCCCACCCCACTCCCCGACTCCCCAAAGGCAGAACCCCAAAACCTGGGGCTGCTTTGTGCCCCCCGAGCCCGTTGCATGGCCCGGGCGCAGGCTGACCTGCAGCCGCCACCACGATGTCAGCACGGATGGTGTGCTGCTTCAGCTGCTCCTTGGGCGTTGTAGCGGTGCGAGATCGTCACCGTGGCGTCACCTGCGGGGACAAGGGACCGAGGGGTGACCTGGGCCACCCTGCACGGCAGCAGATCAGCACCGTGGCCTCTGAGGTGGGGCTGGAAACAGCAAAGTTTTCATAAAAAACAAAAAAAATTTCTCTTTCTTACGGAGAAAAACTGAGCTAAGGGCAAGAGGCTTTTGCTCCTGCTAAAACATCCCACGAAAGGGAGGATTGTCTTTGTGATACCCCAAAAAAGGGATTTCCTTTGTTATACCCCAAAAAGGGATAATTTCCTTTGTTATACCCCAAAAAAGGGACGATTTCCTTTGTTATACCCCAAAAAAGGGACGATTTCCTTTGTTATACCCCAAAAAAGGGACGATTTCCTTTGTTATACCCCAAAAAAGGGATTATTTCCCTGTTATACCCCAAAAAAGGGATTTTCTTTGTTATACTCCAAAAAAGGGATGATTTCCTTTGTTATACCCCAAAAAAGGGATTATTTCCCTGTTATACCCCAAAAAAGGGACGATTTCCTTTGTTATACCCCAAAAAAGGGACGATTTCCTTTGTTATACCCCAAAAAAGGGATTTCCTTTGTTATACCCCAAAAAAGGGAGGATTTCCTTTGTTATACCCCAAAAAAGGGATTTCCTTTGTTATACCCCAAAAAAGGGATGATTTTCCTTTGTTATACCCCAAAAAAGGGATTATTTCCCTGTTATACCCCAAAAAAGGGACGATTTCCTTTGTTATACCCCAAAAAAGGGACGATTTCCTTTGTTATACCCCAAAAAAGGGATTTCCTTTGTTATACCCCAAAAAAGGGACGATTTCCTTTGTTATACCCCAAAAAAGGGATAATTTCCTTTGTTATACCCCAAAAAAGGGATTTCCTTTGTTATACCCCAAAAAAGGGATTATTTCCTTTGTTATACCCCAAAAAAGGGACGATTTCCCTGTTATACCCCAAAAAAGGGAGGATTTCCTTTTTGCTATACCCCAAAAAAGGGACGATTTCCCTGTTATACCCCAAAAAAAGGGAGGATTTCCTTTGCTATACCCCAAAAAAGGGACGATTTCCTTTGTTATACCCCAAAAAAGGGACGATTTCCTTTGCTATACCCCAAAAAAGGGACGATTTCCTTTGTTATACCCCAAAAAAGGGATTTCCTTTGCTATACCCCAAAAAAGGGATTTCCTTTGTTATACCCCAAAAAAGGGATTTCCTTTGTTATACCCCAAAAAAGGGATTTCCTTTGTTATACCCCAAAAAAGGGACGATTTCCTTTGTTATACCCCAAAAAAGGGACGATTTCCTTTGTTATACCCCAAAAAAGGGATTTCCTTTGTTATACCCCAAAAAAGGGACGATTTCCTTTGTTATACCCCAAAAAAGGGATGATTTCCTTTGTTCTACCCCAAAAAAGGGATTTCCTTTGTTATACCCCAAAAAAGGGACGATTTCCTTTGTTATACCCCAAAAAAGGGATTTCCTTTGTTATACCCCAAAAAAGGGATTTCCTTTGTTATACCCCAAAAAAGGATTTCCTTTGTTATACCCCAAAAAAGGGATTTCCTTTGCTATACCCCAAAAAAGGGACGATTTCCTTTGCTATACCCCAAAAAAGGGACGATTTCCTTTGCTATACCCCAAAAAAGGGACGATTTTCCTTTGTTATACCCCAAAAAAGGGAGGATTTCCTTTGTTATACCCCAAAAAAGGGATTTCCTTTGTTATACCCCAAAACAGGGACGATTTCCTTTGTTATACCCCAAAAAAGGGACGATTTCCTTTGTTAGACCCCAAAAAAGGGACGATTTCCTTTGTTATACCCCAAAAAAGGGATTATTTCCTTTGTTGTACCCCAAAAAAGGGACGATTTCCCTGCTATACCCCAAAAAAGGGACGATTTCCTTTGTTATACCCCAAAAAAGGGACGATTTCCTTTGCTATACCCCAAAAAGGGACGATTTCCTTTGTTATACCCCAAAAAGGACGATTTTCCTTTGTTATAACCCAAAAAGGGACAATTTCCTTTGTTATACCCCAAAAAAGGGATTTCCTTTGTTACACCCCAAAAAAGGGATTTCCTTTGTTATACCCCAAAAAAGGGACGATTTCCTTCGTTATACCCCAAAAAAGGGAGGATTTCCTTTGTTATACCCCAAAATAGGGACGATTTCCTTTGTTATACCCCAAAAAAGGGATTTCCTTTGTTATACCCCAAAAAAGGGATGATTTCCTTTGTTATACCCCAAAAAAGGGACGATTTCCCTGTTATACCCCAAAAAAGGGATTTCCTTTGTTATACCCCAAAAAAGGGATTTCCTTTGTTATACCCCAAAAAGGGACAATTTCCTTTGTTATACCCCAAAAAAGGGATTTCCTTTGTTATACCCAAAAAAAGGGACGATTTCCTTTGCTATACCCCAAAAAAGGGATTATTTCCCTGTTATACCCCAAAAAAGGGACGATTTCCATTGTTATACCCCAAAAAAGGGACAATTTCCTTTGTCATACCCCAAAAAAGGGACGATTTCCTTTGTTATACCACAAAAAAGGGGAGGATTTCCTTTGTTATACCCCAAAAAAGGGATTTTCTTTGTTATACCCCAAAAAAGGGATTATTTCCTTTGTTATACCCCAAAAAAGGGATGATATCCTTTGTTATACCCCAAAAAAGGGATTTCCTTTGTTATACCCCAAAAAAGGGATTATTTCCCTGTTATACCCCAAAAAAGGGAGGATTTTCCTTTGTTATACCCCAAAAAAAGGGACGATTTCCTTTGTTATACCCCAAAAAAGGGACGATTTCCTTTGTTATACCCCAAAAAAGGGACGATTTCCTTTGTCATACCCCAAAAAAGGGATGATTTCCTTTGTTATACCCCAAAAAAGGGATTATTTCCTTTGTTATACCCCAAAAAAGGGACGATTTCCTTTGTTATACCCCAAAAAAGGGATTTCCTTTGTTATACCCCAAAAAAGGGACGATTTCCTTTGTTATACCCCAAAAAAGGGATTTCCTTTGTTATACCCCAAAAAAGGGATTATTTCCTTTGTTATACCCCAAAAAAGGGACGATTTCCTTTGTCATACCCCAAAAAAGGGACGATTTCCTTTGTTATACCCCAAAAAAGGGACGATTTCCTTTGCTATACCCCAAAAAAGGGACGATTTCCTTTGTTATACCCCAAAAAAGGGACTATTTCCTTTTGCTATACCCCAAAAAGGGATTATTTCCCTGTTATACCCCAAAAAAGGGACGATTTCCTTTGTCATACCCCAAAAAAGGGACGATTTCCTTTGTTATACCCCAAAAAAGGGATTTCCTTTGTTATACCCCAAAAAAGGGATGATTTCCTTTGTTATACCCCAAAAAAGGGATTTCCTTTGTTATACCCCAAAAAAGGGATGATTTCCTTTGTTATACCCCAAAAAAGGGATTTCCTTTGTTATACCCCAAAAAAGGGACGATTTCCTTTGTTATACCCCAAAAAAGGGATTTCCTTTGTTATACCCCAAAAAAGGGATTATTTCCTTTGCTATACCCCAAAAAAGGGATTTCCTTTGTTATACCCCAAAAAAGGGACGATTTCCTTTGTTATACCCCAAAAAAGGGAGGATTTCCTTTGTTATACCCCAAAAAAGGGACGATTTCCTTTGTTATACCCCAAAAAAGGGATTTCCTTTGTTATACCCCAAAAAAGGGATTTCCCTGTTATACCCCAAAAAAGGGACGATTTCCTTTGTTATATCCCAAAAAAGGGATTATTTCCTTTGTCATACCCCAAAAAAGGGACGATTTCCTTTGTTATACCCCAAAAAAGGGACGATTTCCTTTGCTATACCCCCAAAAAAGGGATTTCCTTTGTTATACCCCAAAAAAGGGACGATTTCCTTTGTTATACCCCAAAAAAGGGATTTCCTTTGTTATACCCCAAAAAAGGGACGATTTCCTTTGTTATACCCCAAAAAAGGGACGATTTCCTTTGTTATACCCCAAAAAAGGGATTTCCTTGGTTATACCCCAAAAAAGGGACGATTTCCTTTGTTACACCCCAAAAAAGGGACGATTTTCTTTGTTATACCCCAAAAAAGGGATTATTTCCTTTGTTATACCCCAGAAAAGGGACGATTTCCTTTGTTATACCCCAAAAAAGGGAGGATTTCCCTGTTATACCCCAAAAAAGGGATTTCCTTTGTTATACCCCAAAAAAGGGACGATTTCCTTTGCTATACCCCAAAAAAGGGATTATTTCCTTTGTTATACCCCAAAAAAGGGACGATTTCCTTTGTTATACCCCAAAAAAGGGATTTCCTTTGTTATACCCCAAAAAAGGGATTTCCTTTGTTATACCCCAAAAAAGGGACGATTTCCTTTGTTATACCCCAAAAAAGGGATTTCCTTTGTTATACCCCAAAAAAGGGACGATTTCCTTTGTTATACCCCAAAAAAGGGATTATTTCCCTGTTATACCCCAAAAAAGGGATTTCCTTTGTTATACCCCAAAAAAGGGATTATTTCCCTGTTATACCCCAAAAAAGGGACGATTTCCTTTGTTATACCCCAAAAAAGGGATTTCCTTTGCTATACCCCAAAAAAGGGACGATTTCCTTTGTTATACCCCAAAAAAGGGACGATTTCCTTTGTTATACCCCAAAAAAGGGACGATTTCCTTTGTTCTGTTCCTTTCCCAGTGAATTACCCAGGCCAGACCTCGTGGCCCCAGGTCTGGGGTGAAGTCCTAAAGGTCCTGTGAGGTGTCTTTGTGTTTCATCTGGGAGAGAAACCTCTGGGCTTTTTGCCTTTTTAAGCAGACAAAGAAGAATTTGGTCGCTCGCGTTCCCACAGGTCAGGAATTCCCACCCAGCACCCAAACCCAGCCAGGGGTCTTCTCCTCCAAGGTGCTCCTCAGGACCACCAGGGCCTGCTGGTGAACCCCAGGATCAGCCTCGAGGGGCAGGAAGGGATTTGGGGTGGAACAGGACATGGAGATGCTGAAGGAGGGTCAGAGGTGGAACAGGACATGGAGATGCTGAAGGAGGTGGAACAGGACATGGAGATGCTGAAGGAGGCTCAGAGGTGGAACAGGACATGGAGATGCTGAAGGAGGCTCAGGAGGGACCTTCTGGCTCTCCACAACTCCATGGGGACAGGAGGGGGCAGCCAGGGCAGGGTCAGGAACCGAAACAGCCTCAAGCTGTGGAGGAGAAGTTTAGGGCTGGATATTGGGAAAAAATCCATCATGGAAAGGCTGTGAAATAGGGACAGGATGGGATAGAACAGCCTCAAGGGACAGGATGGGATAGAACAGCCTCAGGCTGTGCCAGGAGAGGTTTAGGGCTGGATATCAGGAAAAAATCCATCATGGAAAGGCTGTGAAATAGGGACAGGATGGGATAGAACAGCCTCAAGGGACAGGATGGGATAGAACAGGCTCAGGCTGTGCCAAGAAAGGTTTAGGGCTGGATATCAGGAAAAATCCATCATGGAGAGGTTGTGAAATAGGAACAGGGACAGGATGGGATAGGACAGGCTCAGGCTGTGCCAGGAGAAGTTTAGGGCTGGATATCAGGAAAAAATCCATCATGGAGAGGTTGTGAAATAGGGACAGGATGGGATAGGACAGCCTCAGGCTGTGCCAGGAGAGGTTTAGGGCTGGATATCAGGAAAAATCCATCATGGAGAGGCTGTGAAATAGGGACAGGATGGGATAGAACAGCCTCAAGGGACAGGATGGGATAGGACAGCCTCAGGCTGTGGAGGAGAAGTTTAGGGCTGGATATCGGGAAAAAATCCATCATGGAGAGGCTGTGAAATAGGAACAGGGACAGGATGGGATAGAACAGGCTCAGGCTGTGCCAGGAGGGGGTTAGGGCTGGATATTGGGAAAAAATCCATCATGGAAAGGCTGTGAAATAGGGACAGGATGGGATAGAACAGCCTCAGGCTGTGCCAGGAGAGGTTTAGGGCTGGATATCAGGAAAAATCCATCATGGAGAGGCTGTGAAATAGGAACAGGATGGGATAGAACAGCCTCAGGCTGTGCCAGGAGAGGTTTAGGGCTGGATATAAGGAAAAATCCATCATGGAAAGGTTGTAAAATATTGGATGAGGCCGCCCAGGGAAAGGGAGGCGTCCCCACCCCAGAATTGCTCAGCACACGCGGAGGTGGCACTGGGGGCTGTGGTGCCCACGGCTGCGTTTCACCACCTCGGACACCTTTCCAGGCCATTTCCCTGCACAGTCCTGGCACTGCAAGGCCACGCTGGGGATTATTCCAGCAGGGAGAGCTCTGGGAGGCTCCGGGGCAGCTTTGTGAGGTGCCTCCCCCGAGGGGGTCCCAGCCCTACCTCCGGGGCGCTCGTGGCTGCCGTCGGTGTGCAGCAGCATGGCGATGGGCATGCCCACGTTCTTGGACCTGCCCGCCACCACCACGTTCCTGCCCAGCGTGGGGATCCCTGCAGGGCACAGAGCACAGCCTGGCACCCCAAAATCCACCCTGGGAGCCCTGCACAGCACCCCAAAATCCAGCCCTGGGCATCCCGGCACAGCACCCCAAAATCCACCCTGGGCATCCCTGCACAGCACCCCAAAATCACGCCCTGGGAGCCCTGCACAGCACCCCAAAATCACCCCTGGGCATCCCTGCACACCACCCCAAAATCCACCCTGGGAGCCCTGCACAGCACCCCAAAATCACGCCCTGGGAGCCCTGCACAGCACCCCAAAATCCAGCCCTGGGCATCCCTGCACAGCACCCCAAAATCCACCCTGAGAGCCCTGCACAGCACCCCAAAATCCACCCTGGGCATCCCTGCACAGCACCCCAAAATCCACCCTGGGAGCCCTGCACAGCACCCCAAAATCCAGCCCCGGGCATCCCAGCACAGCACCCCAAAATCCACCCTGGGAGCCCTGCAGAGCACCCCAAAATCCACCCTGGGAGCCCTGCACAGCACCCCAAAATCACCCCTGGGAGCCCTGCACAGCACCCCAAAATCACCCCTGGGCATCCCTGCACAGCACCCCAAAATCCAGCCCTGGGCATCCCTGCACAGCACCCCAAAATCACCCCTGGGAGCCCTGCACAGCACCCCAAAATCACCCCTGAGAGCCCTGCACAGCACCCCAAAATCCACCCTGAGAGCCCGGCACAGCACCCCAAAATCCACCCTGGGAGCCCTGCACAGCACCCCAAAATCCACCCTGGGCATCCCTGCACAGCACCCCAAAATCCACCCTGGGAGCCCTGCACAGCACCCCAAAATCACCCCTGGGAGCCCTGCACAGCACCCCAAAATCCACCCTGGGAGCCCTGCACAGCACCCCAAAATCACCCCTGAGAGCCCTGCACAGCACCCCAAAATCACCCTGGGCATCCCTGCACAGCACCCCAAAATCACCCCTGGGAGCCCTGCACAGCACCCCAAAATCCACCCTGGGCATCCCTGCACAGCACCCCAAAATCCACCCTGGGCATCCCTGCACAGCACCCCAAAATCCAGCCCTGGGCATCCCTGCACAGCACCCCAAAATCCACCCTGGGCATCCCTGCACAGCACCCCAAAATCACCCCTGGGAGCCCTGCACAGCACCCCAAAATCACCCCTGGGCATCCCTGCACAGCACCCCAAAATCCACCCTGGGAGCCCTGCACAGCACCCCAAAATCCACCCTGGGCATCCCTGCACAGCACCCCAAAATCCACCCTGGGCATCCCTGCACAGCACCCCAAAATCACCCCTGGGAGCCCTGCACAGCACCCCAAAATCACCCCTGGGAGCCGTGCACAGCACCCCAAAATCCACCCTGGGAGCCCTGCACAGCACCCCAAAATCACCCCTGGGAGCCCTGCACAGCACCCCAGAACTGGGTAAGTTTTGAGCTCAGGCCCCCTTAGGCCAGAGCAGAGCAGGACGATCCCTCCCTGTCCTTGATGTGCTCAGGACAGGACGATCCCTCCCTGTCCTTGACGTTCCCAGGACAGGACGATCCCTCCCTGTCCTTGATGTGCTCAGGACAGGACGATCCCTCTCTATCCCTGATGTCCCTCCCAGTACAGAACAATCCCTCCCTGGCCACGCCGTCCCTGGTGTCCTGAGCTGGAATTCCCAGAATCCCCAAAACCTGCACCAGCAGCAGCTCCCACCCAGCTGGAATTCCCAGAAATCCCCAAAAGCTGCAGCAGCAGCTCCCACCCAGCTGGAATTCCCAAATCCCCAAAAGCTGCAGCTCCCACCCCAGCTGGAATTCCCAGAAATCCCCAAAACCTGCACCAGCAGCAGCTCCCACCCAGCTGGAATTCCCAAATCCCTAGAGGCCCGTGTCCCACCCCAGCAGGAATCCCCATGTCCCACCCAGCAGGAATCCCCATGTCCCACCCAGCAGGAACCCCCCATGTCCCCATGTCCCACCCCAGCAGGAATTCAGGAATTCCCAATCCCCATGTCCCACCCAGCAGGAATTCCCAATCCCCATGTCCCACCCAGCAGGAATTCCCAATCCCCATGTCCCACCCAGCAGGAATTCCCAATCCCCATGTCCCACCCAGCAGGAACCCCCATGTCCCCATGTCCCACCCAGCAGGAATTCCCAATCCCCATGTCCCCATGTCCCACCCAGCAGGAACCCCCATGTCCCACCCAGCAGGAATTCCCATATCCCACCCAGCAGGAATTCCCAATGCCCATGTGCCCAGATCCCCATGTCCCACCCCAGCCTGAATTTCCAATCCCCATGTCCCCATGTCCCACCCCAGCAGGAATTCCCAAATCCCCAGATCCCCATGTCCCACCCCAGCAGGAATTCCCAATCCCCATGTCCCACCCCAGCCTGAATTCCCAATCCCCATGTCCCCATGTGCCACCCAGCAGGAACCCCCATGTCCCCATGTCCCACCCAGCAGGAATTCCCATGTCCCACCCAGCCGGAATTCCCAATCTCCATGTCCCACCCCAACAGGAATTCCCACGTCCCCACGTCCCACCCAGCAGGAATTCCCAATTTCCAATCCCCACGTCCCCCCCAGCAGGAGCCCCCACGTCCCCGTGTCCCCCCCAGCAGGAGCCCCCACGTCCCCGTGTCCCCCCCAGCAGGAGCCCCCACGTCCCCGTGTCCCACCCAACAGGAATTCCCAATCCCCATGTCCCACCCAGCAGGAATTCCCAATCCCCATGTCCCCATGTCCCACCCAGCAGGAATCCCCATGTCCCCGTGTCCCACCCAGCAGGAATTCCCAATCCCCATGTCCCACCCAGCAGGAATTCCCAATCCCCACGTCCCCATGTCCCACCCAGCAGGAACCCCCATGTCCCACCCAGCAGGAACCCCCATGTCCCCATGTCCCACCCAGCAGGAATCCCCACGTCCCCATGTCCCACCCAGCAGGAACCCCCACGTCCCCATGTCCCCCCCAGCAGGAGCCCCCACGTCCCCGTGTCCCACCTGTCCTCTGGATGATCTCCCAGACGCCCCTGGGCGTGGCGGGCAGCATGGAGTCCTGGTCCAGGCACATCCTGCCCACGTTGAGCACGTGGAACCCGTCCACGTCCTTGTGCGGGCTCACGGCGTTGCACACGCGGCGCTCGTCGATGTGCTCTGCACGGGGCCAGGGCACAGCTGGGCTGGGCTGCCAGATGTGCTGCCAGATGTGCTGCCAGGTGTGAGCCCGAGCCCTGGCGTGGAGCCCTGACCCCAAATGGGAACTCTGACCCCGAACCTTGAGCTGGAGCTGTGACCCCAAACTGGAATTTCAACACAAACTGGAATTCTGACCCCAAAACTTGAGCTGCAATTGTGACCCCAAACTAGAATTGTAACCCCAAGCCTTGAGCTGGAATTGTGACCCCAAACTGGAATTGTGACCCCAAACTGAAACTGAGACCCTGAGCTGGAGCTCTGACCATGAGCCTTGAGCTGCAATTGTGACCCCAAACTGGAATTGTAACCCCAAGCCTTGAGCTGGAATTGTGCCCCCAAACTGCATTTGTGACCCCAAACTGGAATTGTGACCCTGAGCCTTGAGCTGGAATTGTGCCCCCAAACTGGAATTGTGACCCCAAACTAGAATTGCAACCCCAAGCCTTGAGCTGGAATTGTGCCCCCAAAGTGAAATTGTGACGCTGAGCTGGAATTGTGCCCCCAAACTGGAATTGTGACCCCAAACTGGAGCTGTGACCTTGAACCCTCGGCTGGAATTTCAACCCCCAGCTCCAAGCCGGAATTGCAACCCTAAACTGGAGCTCTGACCCTGAGCCTTGAGCTGGAATTGTGACCCCAAACTGGAATTGTGACCCCAAACTGGAATTGTGACCCCAAACTGGAATTGTGACCCTGAGCTGGAATTGTGACCCTTAACCTTCAGCTGGAATTGCGACCCCAAACTAAAGCTCTGACCCCAAGCCTTGAGCTGGAATTGTGACCCCAAACTGGAATTGTGACCCCAAACTGAAATTGTGACCCTGAGCTGGAATTGGCACCCCAAACTGGAGCTCTGATTCCAGGTCCTGAGTTGGAATTGCAACCCTGAGCTGGAATTATGATCCCAAGCCCTGAACTCTGATCCTGAGCCTTGAAATGGAATTGTCACCCCAAACTAGAGCTGTAACTTTAAACCTTGGAATTGCAGCCCCAAACTGGAGCTGTGACCTTGAACCTTGAGCTGGAATTGTCACCCCAAACTGGAGCTCTGACCCTGAGCTGGAATTTCAACCCTGAACCCCAAACTGGAACTACAGCCCCAAACTGGAGCTATGACCATAAATCTTGAGCTGGAATTTCAATCCCCAGCCCCAAGCTGGAATTGTCACCCCAAACTGGAGCTCTGACCCTGAGCTGGAATTTCAACCCTGAACCCCAAACTGGAATTACAGCCCCAAACTGGAGCTATGACCATAAATCTTGAGCTGGAATTTCAATCCCCAGCCCCAAACTGGAATTACAGCCCCAAACTGGAGCTCTGACCCTGAGCTGGAATTTCAATCCCCAGCCCCAAGCTGGAATTACAACCCCAAACTGGAGCTATGACCCTCAATCTTGAGCTGGAATTTCAACCCCCAGCCCCAAACTGGAATTACAGCCCCAAACTGGAGCTATGACCATAAATCTTGAGCTGGAATTTCAACCCTGAACCCCAAACTGGAACTGCAACCCCAAACTGGAGCTATGACCATCAATCTTGAGCTGGAATTTCAATCCCCAGCCCCAGGCTGGAATTACAGCCCCAAACTGGAGCTGTGACCCTGAGCTGGAATTTCAACCCTGAACCCCAAACTGGAACTGCAACCCCAAACTGGAGCTCTGACCCTGAGCTGGAATTTCAATCCCCAGCCCCAAGCTGGAATTACAACCCCAAACTGGAGCTGTGACCATCAATCTTGAGCTGGAATTTCAATCCCCAGCCCCAAGCTGGAATTACAGCCCCAACCTGGAGCTGTGACCCCGAGCTCAGCCCCTCCAGCGCGTGGGACGTGCCTGTCCCCACCCTGCCAGGGCAGCTGGCAGCTCCCAGCACAGGCACCAACACTCTGCAGTGCCAGCCCTGCCCACCCCGGGGGGGTTTATCAGCAGCCCAAGGCCGCCCACGCCCAGCTGGGGAAGCCGATCCCGACACCCTGCAGAGCTGCTGAGGGGGGATCGGGGCAGCGCCGCCCCAGCCCTGGCCGCTTTCTGGGAATGCAGCAGCGGAGCCGAGCTGCTCACCAGGCAGGGGGAGCTGCACCAGGAGCCCGTCCACGGCCGCGTCGCTGTTGAGTCTGGCAATCAGCTCCAGCAGCTCCTCCTCGCTGATGGAGGCCGGCCTGAGGATGGTCTCGCTGCTGATCCCTGCGATCACCAAATACACAGAGGCACAAAAGAGTGAATTTCCCACATTTGGTGCATTTTCCACCCTGTTTTGTTGCCTGGTTAAATGTGGGAGGTGCATGCAGAGCATGTATCGGTTTTTCTTTTTTTTGCTCGGCTGTTTAGGTGGCCTGGAAAGGCCCAGGGTGGCCTTGGACAGTCCGGTGCTTCAAAAGACGAGAAGAGACTTCTGATCTTTTCTCTGTCTCGGTGTTTATTAATTGTTTATCTAAAAGATTTTCTTTCAGCCCAACAGAGGTCTGTTCAGCAGCCAGCCATGAGCACACTGAGAGCCCCCGGGGCGGTCACCTATCTTTATACTCGTAGTTACGTGGACAATATTTACAATTTCTCCCCAATACCTTATACCCTTATTAACCGGTGCACCTCTAGTAATAACCAATCCCAAAGTGCCACCATCACCACAGAAGATGGAGGCCAAGAAGAAGAAGAAGAAGGACAGGACACACCCCAATTCCTCCATCTTACTTCTTTAGACCCCCCTGTACAGAAATCCTAAACCCTGTGTCTCACACTCTAATTAACTTATTCCTTCACCATTCACCCAGTGAAATCCTCCCATCCTCATACAGGTGTCGTTGTCTGTGTGGGATCAAAGTCCAGCCACCAGGCACTTCTGGCAACATTCCAGGACTCCCGAGCCCCCCAAGGGTGGTCTCGGACACTCTGCATCTCAGTCCTGAGGGGCTGAGATCCCACAAGCATGGAAGGGTTTGTGCAGCTCCCAGGCCGGAGAGACCTTCACAAACCTTGGGATTTGTTGTTTGGGATGATTTTATGGGGCTGGTGGCCTGGGACCCTGCCAGGGCAGGGAGAAACCCAAGCAAGGGCTGCTGCCATGAAAATAAAACCACATGGGCACAGTAAAAAAGGGATGTTTGCCTCAAAATCCCAGCGCCAAAAGCAGCTTCAGCTGCTCAGACCCGGGTTAAATGACACCATTTATTGCCCCGACCCCGAGCAGGACCTTGGACTGCAGGACGGAGCCAGAGAGCTGCTGAACAGGGGCTGTGTCCCAGGCAGATGGGAAAAGGAGGCTAAAAATGCCCTCCTGTGCTTTTTATGGCTTTGGGAAAGCTGAAAAACCCCAATCCTGCCCTGAAGGATCCAACTGATCACATTCAACCACACCCCAGAACACAAATTCTGGACGAAGCCAAGAAACCAACAGATGGGAGCATCCCAAAAAAAAAACTCCCAGCGCGTTTTTAGGGCAGGAGAGCTCCCACTCACCCACTTCAGCCGCCGCTTTGGTTTTGTTGAGCACGTAGGAGTGGCTGGCCGGGTTCTCGCCCACCAGCACCACGCTCAGGTGCGGCCTCCGGTTGCCGGCAGCCACCCACTGCTGCACCTCGTGCCGCGCCTCCTGCCGGATCTGCCGCGCCAGCTTCCTGCCCGAGATCACCACGGCGTCCGCGCTGCACGGGGAAAGGGTCGGAACGGCCCGGGGAACCGGGCAGGAAACCACGGGGAACAGGGTCAGAACAGCGCCGGGCAGGAAAGCACGGGGAACAGGGTCAGAACAGCCCCGGGCAGGAAAGCACGGGGAACGGGGTCAGAACAGCCCCGGGAACAGGGCAGGAAAGCACGGGGAACAGGGTCAGAACGGAACCGGGCAGGAAACCACGGGAACAGGGTCAGAACAGCGCCGGGAACAGGGCAGGAAAGCACGGGGAACAGGGTCAGAACGGAACCGGGCAGGAAACCACGGGAACAGGGTCAGAACAGCGCCGGGAACCGGGCAGGAAAGCACGGGGAACAGGGTCAGCACAGCCCCGGGCAGGAATCCACGGGGAACAGGGTCGGAACAGCCCCGGGAACCGGGCAGGAATCCACGGGGAACAGGGTCAGCACAGCCCCGGGCAGGAAAGCACGGGGAACAGGGTCAGAACAGCCCCGGGCACCGGGCAGGAAAGCACGGGGAACAGGGTCAGCACAGCCCCGGGAACCGGGCAGGAAAGCACGGGGAACAGGGTCAGCACAGCCCGGGAACCGGGCAGGAATCCACGGGGAACAGGGTCGGAACAGCCCCGGGCAGGAAAGCACGGGGAACAGGGTCAGAACAGCGCCGGGAACCGGGCAGGAATCCACGGGGAAAGGGTCGGAACAGCCCCGGGAACCGGGCAGGAATCCACGGGGAACAGGGTCAGCACAGCCCCGGGCAGGAAAGCACGGGGAACAGGGTCAGAACAGCCCCGGGCACCGGGCAGGAAACCACGGGGAACAGGGTCAGAACAGCCCCGGGAACGGGGCAGGAAACCACGGGGAACAGGGTCAGAACAGCCCCGGGCAGGAAAGCACGGGGAACAGGGTCAGAACAGCCCCGGGAACCGGGCAGGAAAGCACGGGGAACAGGGTCAGAACAGCGCCGGGAACCGGGCAGGAAAGCACGGGGAAAGGGTCGGAACAGCCCCGGGAACCGGGCAGGAAAGCACGGGGAAAGGGTCAGAACAGCGCCGGGAACCGGGCAGGAAAGCACGGGGAAAGGGTCAGCATAGCCCGGGGAACCGGGCAGGAAAGCACGGGGAAAGGGTCGGAACAGCCCGGGGAACCGGGCAGGAAAGCACGGGGAAAGGGTCGGAACAGCGCCGGGAACCGGGCAGGAAAGCACGGGGAACAGGGTCAGCACAGCCCCGGGAACCGGGCAGGAAAGCACGGGGAACAGGGTCAGAACAGCCCCGGGAACGGGGCAGGAAAGCACGGGGAACAGGGTCAGAACAGCCCCGGGCAGGAAAGCACGGGGAACAGGGTCAGAACAGCCCCGGGAACCGGGCAGGAAAGCACGGGGAAAGGGTCGGAACAGCCCGGGGAACCGGGCAGGAAAGCACGGGGAAAGGGTCGGAACAGCGCCGGGAACCGGGCAGGAAAGCACGGGGAACAGGGTCGGAACAGCCCCGGGAACCGGGCAGGAAAACACGGGGAACAGGGTCAGCACAGCGCCGGGAACCGGGCAGGAAAGCACGGGGAACAGGGTCAGAACAGCGCCGGGAACCGGGCAGGAAAGCACGGGGAACAGGGTCGGAACAGCCCCGGGAACGGGGCAGGAAAGCACGGGGAAAGGGTCGGAACAGCGCCGGGAACAGGGCAGGAAAGCACGGGGAACAGGGTCAGCACAGCGCCGGGAACGGGGCAGGAAAGCACGGGGAACAGGGTCAGCACAGCCCCGGGAACCGGGCAGGAAAGCACGGGGAACAGGGTCAGCACAGCCCGGGGAACAGGGTCAGAACAGCGCCGGGCACCGGGCAGGAAAGCACGGGGAACAGGGTCAGAACAGCCCCGGGCACCGGGCAGGATGGGGCAGGAAACCAAGGGAAAAATGGGAAAGGGTCAGCACAGCCCTGCTGCCAGTCCCGGGCAGGATGGGGCAGAAAAACCAGGGAAAAAAAAGCTCCATCCCTTGTGCTTTATCAGCGCCTTTAGCACCTTTGTGCTCGGTCACGTTTTAGGCTCGGTTCCAGCATCAACGCTGGGGCCAAATGGGGCAGAACCCGAGCTGGAAGGGACCCACCAGGATCATTGATTACATCCCAAAATCCTGCTCTGTGCAAGCCTGAGGATGTTGTGCAAACGTTGTTTGGAGCAGGGTGGGATGTTCGGGGGTCTCTGTCCCTGTCACACCAGTGAGTGCTCAGGGTGGTCTCTGTCCCTGTCACCTCACAGAATGTTCTGAGCTCTCTATCCCCCTCATGCGAAGAAATAATTAAAAAGAGGGGGCGGTGATCTCCTTCTTTATCACTCAGGGGGTCTCTGTGCCGCTCATTCTGGGGGATGATCGGGGGATCTCTGTCCCCATGGCCTCGGAGGAGCCCCGGTGTGAGGCGATCTCTGTCCCCCTCAGCCCGGGGTGTCTCCGTTCCCCTCACGCCGGGGCAGCCCCGCTGTGAGCCGGTCACTCTTATTCTGGGGGATGATAGAGGTGTCTCTATCCATCCCCCTCACCCCAGGGATTGCCTAGGAGTATTTCCATCTCCCCTCACCCGAGGCCAGCCCAGCTCTGAGGCGATCTCTGTCCCCCTCACCCGAGGCCAGCCCCGCTCTGAGGCGATCTCTGTCCCCCTCACCCGAGGCCAGCCCCGCTCTGAGGCGATCTCTGTCCCCCTCACCCGAGGCCAGCCCCGCTCTGAGGCGGTCTCACCCCCCGCGCCGGGGCAGCCCCGCACTCCCACGCAAGGCGGCCGCGGGATTTCATCAGCCTGCAGCTCCCGCCGCAGCCGCTGGGGGCCCGCCCGCCGCCCCCGGAACCGCCGGGGCCAAACGAGCCGCGACCCCAGCCCGGGGACCGCCCGAACCGGATCGAACCGGGCAGGGCCGGGCTGGGCTTCCCCCTCTCACAGCCTTCAGTGTACCCGGCCTCGGCGGAGCGCGGCGGGCGCTGCTCCCACCTCCCTCCCAAGCATCCCCGCACATCCCCCGGTGTCCCGGCCGTACCGAGCGGCGCTGAGGTGCAGGCGGCGGGCGCGGGGCTCCATCGCGGCGCGGCTGAGGGCGCGGAGGGGCTGGAGCGCGGCGGCCATGGCGGGGCTTGCACTGACAGGCGGCAGGAACAGCATTGAGAAGAGCGTGCTTCCTGTGCCTTATATAGCGGTAAGCCCCGCCCCACCCGGCAACAACCAATGGGATTCAGCCCCAAAAATGATTGATGGAGGTTCTCACGTTGAGTGGCGGGAGAGGCGCTGAGGCCGGGCTGCGATGCCGGACCGAGAGCGACCGCGGCAGCTCCAAACGGGGTGAAAATCAACATAAGAACTGTGAGATTGGTTATTTGGCATAATTAGTGTCACCTCCGCAGTCCGGCAGTGGGCACGGTGTGGGTGGTGAGAGGCTGGGATGACCCCAGAGGTGCCCCGGTTAGTGCGGTTCCAGCGATGGGAGCGGCGGTCGGCCCGGAGTCACCCTCAGCCTGGTGCCGGAGCCCCGGGAATGTCCTGGAGTCCCCCCAGCCCGGTACCGGAGCCCCGGAATGTCCTGGAGTCCCCCCAGCCCGGTACCGGAGCCCCGGAATGTCCTGGAGTCCCCCCAGCCCGGTACCGGAGCCCCGGAATGTCCTGGAGTCCTCCCAGCCCGGTACCGGAGCCCCGGAATGTCCTGGAGTCCTCCCAGCCCGGTACCGGAGCCCCGGGACCGCCCTGGAGTCCCCCCAGCCCGGTACCGGAGCCCCGGGAATGTCCTGGAGTCCCCCCAGCCCGGTACCGGAGCCCCGGAATGTCCTGGAGTGTCCCTCAGCCCGGTACCGGAGCCCCGGTGTCCCCCCCAGCCCGGTACCGGAGCCCCGGGACCGCCCTTGCCCCGCGACTGGCCCGGAAGGAGGGACAGACAGACGGACACCGGCGGGGGAATCCCCCGGTGTGTGCCCAAGGTAAGGGACAAAATAAAATAAAATAGGCAAAAATGTCACAAATGGTGTGGCTGATCTCTGCTGTCCCCACGTGCCACTTGTCACCCACAGAAATCACAAATCCCCCCCAAAAGCGGGGCTGGGATCCCCAGAGACCCCTGCCCATAAACCTGAGCACCCCAGAAATGGGGCTGGGATCCCCAGAGACCCCTGCCCATAAACCTGAGCACCCCAGAAATGGGGCTGGGATCCCCAGAGACCCCTGCCCATAAACCTGAGCACCCCAGAAATGGGGCTGGCACCCCCAGAGACCCCTGCCCATAAACCTGAGCACCCCAGAAATGGGGCTGGGATCCCCAGAGACCCCTGCCCATAAACCTGAGCACCCCAGAAATGGGGCTGGGATCCCCAGAGACCCCTCCCCATAAACCTGAGCACCCCAGAAATGGGGCTGATACCCCCAGAGACCCCTGCCCATAAACCTGAGCACCCCAGAAATGGGGCTGGGATCCCCAGAGACCCCTCCCCATAAACCTGAGCACCCCAGAAATGGGGCTGATACCCCCAGAGACCCCTGCCCATAAACCTGAGCACCCCAAAAGCGGGGCTGGGATCCCCAGAGACCCCTGCCCATAAACCTGAGCACCCCAGAAATGGGGCTGGGATCCCCAGAGACCCCTGCCCATAAACCTGAGCACCCCAGAAATGGGGCTGGGATCCCCAGAGACCCCTCCCCATAAACCTGAGCACCCCAGAAATGGGGCTGGGATCCCCAGAGACCCCTCCCCACAAACCTGAGCACCCCAGAAATGGGGCTGGGATCCCCAGAGACCCCTCCCCATAAACCTGAGCACCCCAGAAATGGGGCTGGGACCCCCAGAGCCCCCTCCTCATGGGCCCAGGAATGACAAAAAGACACAAAACTCCAGGAAAACTCTCCTTGGAAACAGCTCCCAGCTCCCCAGTGCCAGCAAGGACAATGCCCCCAGTCCTCTCCTCGCCCAGGGGCCACCAAAACCCATCCAAAACCCACCCTGGGACCACCAAAACCCCCCTGGGGCCACCTGTCCTGGGTGGGCACACCCTGGAGAGGTTCAGCGTTGGCATCCTGGTGGATCCTGGCCAGGAGGGCGATGCCAACCCCCGAGTGCCCACGGGCACCCGCTGTGGGTGGCAGTGCCTGAGGTAGGAGTGGCCCCAGGACACGACATGCAGGGGTGGCCACATGCTGGGAAACGGGGAGGGGACCCCCCAAAATCGAGGAGGGGGCGCTTCCAGTTCATCCAGCTGGGAAAAGCAGCAGCAGCAGCAGCACCCAGAGGGGCTCGTCCTGGCCCTGGGGGGCTCATTCTGGCGGCCACAGCTGGATGGTGCCAACGGGAAGTCTCTGCACCCCTCAGCCGGGTTGGCACTGTCCCCATGCCAGGGATTTGGGGGTGCCTGGCACAGCTGGCAACGGGGTCCTGGCACCACTAGCCTGGGTGTGGCTCTGGTGGCCACAGCCGGATGGTGGCAACTGGGAGGTCTCTGGTGGCCACAGCAATGAGAGAAGCGCTGGGAAGTCTCTGCCCCCCTCAGTTGGGTTGGCACCATGCCCATGCCAAGGATTTGGGGGGTCCTTGATGCCCTGGCACTGGTGGCTAGGTGGGTTTGACCAGTTCTTGCCAGGGTGGGGCTCCTCTGCAGGGCTTCTGGTGGCCACAGCAGCAGGAGAAGCTCTGGGAAGTCTCCGCACCCCTCAGCCAGGCTGGCACTGTCCCCGTGCCAGGGATCTGGGGTCCCTGGCACCCTGGCACTGGTGGCAATGAGGATGTGGCCACCACTAGCCCAGGAGGGAGCTCATCTGGTGGATTCCTGGTGGCCACAGCAGCAGGAGAAGCTCTGGGAAGTCTCCGCACCCCTCAGCCAGGCTGGCATTGTCCCCGTGCCGGGGATCTGGGGTCCCTGGCACCCTGGCACAGCTGGCAGTGGGGATGTGCCCCCCCAGGGGTCTGGGGTCAGTAGAAGTGCTTGCGGCTCTGCTCCTGCCACTTGTTGTAGAGGATGATGCCGATGACGATGGCGAAGACGAGGGCCACCAGCGAGAAGAAGACGATGAGGAACAGGGCCAGGCCGCTCATGGGCTCCAGGGGCGCCTCCACTGCGGGACACAGGGGTGTGGGATGGGATTTGGGGTTTGGGGTGGGATTTGGGGTTTGGGGTGGGATTTGGGGTTTGGGGTGGGGTTTGGGATGGGATTTGGGGTTTGGGATGGGATTTGGGGTTTGGGGTGGGATTTGGGGTTTGGGATGGGATTTGGGGTTTGGGATGGGATTTGGGGTGGGATTTGGGGTTTGGGGTTTGGGATGGGATTTGGGATGGGATTTGGGGTTTGGGATGGGATTTGGGATTTGGGATGGGATTTGGGGTTTGGGGTGGGATTTGGGATGGGATTTGGGGTTTGGGATGGGATTTGGGGTTTGGGATGGGATTTGGGATGGGATTTGGGGTTTGGGATGGGATTTAGGATGGGATTCGGGGATCTGGGATGGGATTTAGGATGGGATTTGGGGTTTGGGATGGGATTTAGGATGGGATTTGGGGTCTGGGATGGGATTTAGGATGGGATTTGGGGTTTGGGATGGGATTTAGGATGGGATTTGGGACCTGGGATGGGATTTGGGATGGGATTTGGGGTTTGGGATGGGATTTGGGATGGGATTTGGGGTTTGGGATGGGATTTGGGATGGGATTTGGGGTTTGGGGTGGGATTTGGGGTTTGGGATGGGGTTTGGGATGGGATTTGGGGTTTGGGATGGGATTTAGGATGGGATTTGGGATCTGGGATGGGATTTAGAATGGGATTTGGGGTCTGGGATGGGATTTGGGGTTTGGGATTTGGGGATGAGGAACAGGGCCAGGCCGCTCATGGGCTCCAGGGGCGCCTCCACTGCGGGACACAGGGGTGTGGGGTGGGATTTGGGGTTTGGGATTTGGGGTTTGGGGTTTGGGGTGGGATTTGGGGTTTGGGGTGGGATTTGGGGTTTGGGGTGGGGTTTGGGATGGGATTCGGGGTTTGGGATGGGATTTGGGGTTTGGGATGGGATTCGGGGTTTGGGATGGAATTTAGGATGGGATTTGGGGTTTGGGATGGGATTTGGGATGGGATTCGGGGTTTGGGATGGGATTTGGGGTTTGGGGTGGGATTTGGGGTTTGGGATGGGATTTGGGGTTTGGGATGGGATTTAGGATGGGATTTGGGGTTTGGGGTGGGATTCGGGGTTTGGGATGGGATTTGGGGTTTGGGATGGGATTTGGGATGGGATTTGGGGTTTGGGGTGGGATATAGGATGGGATTTGGGGTTTGGGATGGGATTTGGGGTTTGGGATGGGATTTGGGATCTGGGATGGGATTTGGGGTTTGGGGATGAGGAACAGGGCCAGGCCGCTCATGGGCTCCAGGGGCGCCTCCACTGCGGGACACAGGGGTTTGGGGTGGGATTTGGGGTTTGGGATGGGATTTGGGATGGGATTTGGGGTTTGGGATGGGATTTGGGATGGGATTCGGGGTTTGGGATGGGATTCGGGGTTTGGGATGGGATTCGGGATGGGATTTGGGGTTTGGGATGGGATTTGGGGTTTGGGATGGGATTTAGGATGGGATTTGGGATCTGGGATGGGATTTGGGGTTTGGGATTTGGGGATGAGGAACAAGGCCAGGCCACTCATGGGCTCCAGGGGCGCCTCCACTGTGGGACACAGGGATTTGGGGTTTTGGGGTTTGGGAGTTGAGGATGGGAGTTTGGGATTTTGGGGTTTCGGGATGAGAGTGTGCAAGTTTAGGGTTTTGGGACAGGAGTTTGGGATTTGGGGAGTTTGGGATTTGGAGATGAGGAACAGGGCCAGGCCACTCATGGGCTCCAGGGGCGCCTCCATTATGGGACACAGGGATTTGGGGTTTTGGGAGTTTGAGAGTTTTGGATGGGGTTTTGGGAGTTTGAGGGTTTTGGATGGGATTTTGGGATGGGACTGGGATTTTGGGATGGGAGTGTGGGATTTTGGGCTGGGAGTTTGGGATTTTGGGATGGGAGTGTGGGATTTTGGGATGGGAGTGTGGGATTTTGGGCTGGGAGTTTGGGATTTTGGGCTGGGAGTGTGGGATTTTGGGCTGGGAGTGTGGGATTTTGGGCTGGGAGTGTGGGATTTTGGGCTGGGAGTTTGGGATTTTGGGATGGGAGTGTGGGATTTTGGGCTGGGAGTTTGGGATTTTGGGCTGGGAGTTTGGGATTTTGGGATGGGAGTGTGGGATTTTGGGCTGGGAGTGTGGGATTTTGGGATGGGACTGGGATTTTGGGATGGGACTGGGATTTTGGGCTGGGAGTTTGGGATTTTGGGCTGGGAGTTTGGGATTTTGTGCTGGGAGTGTGGGATTTTGGGCTGGGAGTTTGGGATTTTGGGATGGGAGTGTGGGATTTTGGGATGGGAGTGTGGGATTTTGGGATGGGAGTGTGGGATTTTGGGATGGGAGTGTGGGATTTTGGGCTGGGAGTGTGGGATTTTGGGATGGGACTGGGATTTTGGGATGGGACTGGGATTTTGGGCTGGGAGTTTGGGATTTTGGGCTGGGAGTTTGGGATTTTGTGCTGGGAGTGTGGGATTTTGGGCTGGGAGTTTGGGATTTTGGGATGGGAGTGTGGGATTTTGGGATGGGAGTGTGGGATTTTGGGCTGGGATCCAAATATGGAGCTTGGGATGGGATCCAAATTCCCACACGGGAGTTTGGGAGGATGGGATGGGATTTAGAGATGGGATTTTGGATTTTGGGATGGGATTTTGGATTTTGGGGTGGGACATTCCCCAAACCCCACTCACTTCCCGGCAGCCTCAGGTTGTCCACCACGGGCAGGAAAACCTCCCGATCCCGTTTCTCCTCCTCCGGCGTCCGCTCCACCGTCAGCTGGTACAGCTTCAGCGAGATGATGTCGTGGTTGTCTGCAAAAAAAAAAAACCCCAAATCCCCTTGTGAACCCCACCTGGACCCCCCAAATCCCCTTGTGAACCCCACCTGGACCCCCCAAATCCCCTTGGGAGCCCACCTGGACCCCCCAAATCCCCTTGTGAACCCCACCTGGACCCCCCAAATCCCCTTGGGAGCCCCCCTGGGCCCCCCCAGGCCGTACCTGAGAGGTCCCCCGTGACCGAGGACGTCCCAAAGTAGTAGCCCCGGGGCAGGCGCACGCCGGGCACGTCGATGCAGTCCCGCCACTCGTGCTTGCCGTCGATGTCGATCAGCACCTGCCAGGGAACCACCCGAGCCTCTCCCAAACCCACCTGGGAGTCCCTCCTGGAACCCTCAAATCCACTTGGGAATCCTAAACCCACTCGGGAATCCCACCTGGAGCCTCCAAATCCACTCGGGAATCCCACCTGGAAGCTCCAAACCTACTCAGGTCCCACCTGGAGACCCCAAATCCACTCAGGAATCCCAAATCCACTTGGGAATCCCACCTAGAATCCTCAAATCGGATCTGGAGCCTCCAAATCTACTTGGGAATCCCACCTGGAACCCTCAAACCCACTCTGGAATCCCACCTGGAACCACCAAATCTGCTTAGGAATCCAACCTGGAGCCTCCAGATCCACTCTGGAATCCCAAATACAATTGGTAAATCCCATCTGGAACCCTCAAATCCACTTGGGAATCCTACCTGGAACCTCCGAACCTACTCAGATCCCACCTGGAGCCCCAAATCCTCTAGGGAATCCCAAATCCTCTTTGGAATCCCACCTGGAACCCTCAAATCCCACCTGGAACCCCCAGATCCACCTGAAGACCCCTCACGCTGACCGTGAGTCTCCTCTTGACGTAGAGGATGACCAGGAAGGTGTCGTGGTGCAGGTTGCGCACCATGGCGGTGCAGCACCTTGGAATCCCACCAGGAACCTCCAAACCCACCCAGATCCCACCAGGAACCTCCAAACCCACCCAGATCCCTCCTGGAGCCCCCAAACTCACCCAGATCCCACCAGGAACCTCCAAACCCACCCAGATCCCACCTGGAGCCCCCAGGTCCACCTGAAGAGCCCCGACACTGACCGTGAGCCTCCTCTTGACGTAGCGGATGACCAGGAAGGTGTCGTGGTGCAGGTTGCGCACCATGGCGGTGCAGCCGCCCAGCTCGGTGGGGCGCCCGTCGCGGTCGTGGTCGTAGGTCAGCGAGCCGTTGTTCACCATGGCCGAGATGTAGGGGAACACGCGCTGCCCGGGGTGGGGGGAAAAACGGGATTGGGATCCTGCAGGAGGTTTGGGATGGCGGGGAGGGATGTGGGGTGGGGATGGAGCTGTTCGCTGGAAGAGCAGAGCGATCCCAAAGTTCTGCAACCACGATCCCAAAAGTTCTACAACCGTGATCCCAAAAGTTCTACAACCGTGATCCCAAAAGTTCTACAACCGTGATCCCAAAAGTTCTACAACCCTGATCCCAAAAGTTCTGCAACCCTGATCCCAAAGTTCTACAACCCTGATCCCAAAGTTCTGCAACCGTGATCCCAAAGTTCTACAACCGTGATCCCAAAAGTTCTACAACCCTGATCCCAAAAGTTCTACAACCGTGATCCCAAAAGTTCTACAACCGTGATCCCAAAAGTTCTACAACCACGATCCCAAAGTTCTACAACCCTGATCCCAAAAGTTCTACAACCACGATCCCAAAAGTTCTACAACCACGATCCCAAAAGTTCTACAACGGTGATCCCAAAGTTCTGCAAC
Source organism: Artemisiospiza belli (assembly GCA_021963965.1). Taxonomy (NCBI): domain Eukaryota; kingdom Metazoa; phylum Chordata; class Aves; order Passeriformes; family Passerellidae; genus Artemisiospiza; species Artemisiospiza belli. The sequence continues at coordinate 1,072,186 of JAKDEW010000046.1, forward strand.
CGTGATCCCAAAGTTCTACAACCGTGATCCCAAAGTTCTACAACCCTGATCCCAAAAGTTCTACAACCGTGATCCCAAAAGTTCTACAACCCTGATCCCAAAAGTTCTACAACCACGATCCCAAAGTTCTACAACCGTAATCCCAAAAGTTCTACAACCGTGATCCCAAAGTTCTACAACCCTGATCCCAAAGTTCTACAACCACGATCCCAAAGTTCTACAACCACGATCCCAAAAGTTCTACAACCGTGATCCCAAAAGTTCTGCAACCACGATCCCAAAAGTTCTACAACCGTAATCCCAAAAGTTCTACAACCGTGATCCCAAAAGTTCTACAGCCACGATCCCAAAAGTTCTACAACCCTGATCCAAAAGTTCTACAACCGTGATCCCAAAAGTTCTACAACCGTGATCCCAAAAGTTCTACAACCCTGATCCCAAAAGTTCTACAACCCTGATCCCAAAAGTTCTACAACCCTGATCCAAAAGTTCTACAACCGTGATCCCAAAGGTTCTACAACCACGATCCCAAAAGTTCTGCAACCAATGTGGGAATGACCCCAAAGTCTTTCAACTGACACTGGAATGATCCCAAAGTTCTCCACCCCACAGAGATCTGCTCAACACAACACTGGAATGATCCCAAAGTTCTTCACCCCACAGGAGTCAGCTCAGTGGAAGAGCAGAGCGATCCCAAAGTTCTCCAACCACAAGCCCAAAGTCCTTCCATGATGCCAAACTCCTTCAACCAACACTGGAACGATCCCAAAATTCTCCAACCTACACTGGAATGACCCCAAAGTCCTTCACCCAACAGGTGACAGCTCAGTGCAAGACCAGAGTGATCCCAAAGTTCTCCAACAGCGACCCCAAAGTCCTTCACCCCAGAGATCCGCTCAACACAACACTGGAACGACCCCAAAGTTCTCCAGCTAACATGGAAATGATCCCAAAGTCCTTCACCCCAGAGATCTGCTCAACACAACATTGGAACGATCCCAAAGTTCTCCAACTAACATGGAAATGATCCCAAAGTCCTTCACCCCAGAGATCTGCTCAACACAACATTGGAACGATCCCAAAGTTCTCCAGCTAACATGGAAATGATCCCAAAGTCCTCCACCCCACAGAGATCTGCTCAACACAACACTGGAACGATCCCAAAGTTCTCCAGCTAACATGGAAATGATCCCAAAGTTCTCCACCCCACAGAGATCTGCTCAGCACAACATGGGAACAATCTCAAAGTTCTCATCCCACCGAAGTCATGTCAGTGGAAGAGCAGAGTGATCCCAAAGTTCTCCAACCATGACCCTAAAGTCCTTCCATGATCCCAAAGTTCTACCAACACTGCAATGATCCCAAAGTTCTTCACCGAACAGAAGTCAGCTCAGTGGAAGAGCAGAGTGATCCCAAAGTTCTCCAACCGTGACCCCAAAGTCCTTCAAGCAATGTGAGAATGACCCCAAGGTCCTCCAGCCCACTAAGATCTGCTCAACACAACATGAGAATGATCCCAAAGTTCTCCAGCCTACACTGGAACGATCCCAAAGTCCTTCACCCCACAGAGATCTGCTCAACACAACATGGGAATGATCCCCAAGTTCTCCAGCCTACACTGGAACGATCCCAAAGTCCTTCACCCCACAGGAATCAGCTCAGTGGAAGACCAGAGTGATCCCAAAGTTCTCCAACCGTGATCCCAAAGTCCTACAGCCAAGGTGGGAATGATCCCAAGGTCCTTCAAGAAATGTGGGAATGATCCCAAAGTCCTTCAAGAAATGTGGGAATGATCCCAAAGTCCTTCAAGAAATGTGGGAATGATCCCAAAGTCCTTCAAGAAATGTGGGAATGATCCCAAAGTCCTTCAAGAAATGTGGGAATGATCCCAAAGTCCTTCACCCACAGAGATCTCAACACAACACCGGAACGACCCCAAAGTTCTCCAACTAACATGGAAATGATCCCAAAGTCCTCCACCCCACAGAGATCTGCTCAGCACAACATGGGAACGATCCCAAAGTTCTCCAACCAACACTGGAATGATCCCAAAGTCCTTCATCCCAAATGATCTCCTCAAAAACCACCGGGATGACGCCAAACTCCACTCCTGGGGATCCCAAACCCCCAAAATCTCCTCAAACACCACTGGGATGAAGCCAAGGTCCATCCCTGTGGATCCCAAACCTCCAGAATCTCCTCAGAAACCACCGGGACGACCCAAGGTCCATCCCTCAGCATCGTCTCCCACCAACCCAGCAGCGAGCCCCCGTGTCCATGCAGCCTCTCCCGGCTCCCCCAGGGGCTCCAGGAGCTCCAGGTGGGACAGCAGGAGCAGTACCTGGTGTCCAGGGCTGTACCTCCTCTTCTGAGCCTGCCCTCCAGGATTAGCACAAAGCAAGAGAGAGCAACACAGTCACAGAGTCCAGCAGGGCCCAAAACCACGGGAAAATCGCTTCTCCTCCTTTCTGGAGCTCCTTTGGTCCTTTCCGGAGATCTTTGTGACCTTCTAGAGGTCTTTTGGTCTTTTTGGAGCTCTTTACGACCTTCTAGAGATCTTTTTATTCTTGTGGAGGCTCCTTTTGGAACTCTTTTTGGAGCTCTTTTGGTGTTTCTGGAGCTCTTTTTGATCTTATGGAACTCTTTGATGTTTTGGAGCTCTTTAGGACCTTCTAGAGATCTTTTTGACCTTTTTGGAGTTCTTTTTGATCTTTTGGAGGTATTTTGACCTTTTTGGAGGTCTTTTTGATCTTTTTGGAGCTCTTTTTGATCTTTTAGAGCTCTTTTTCATCTTTTGGAGCTCTTTTGACCTTTTGGAGGTCTTTTTGATTTTTTGGACCTTTTTTTGTCCTTCTGGGGCTTTTTTTGATCTTTTTGGAGATCTTTATGACCTTTTAGATCTCTTTTTGATCTTTTAGATCTCTTCTTAATTTTTTTTCGAGCTCTTCTTAACTTTTTGGAGCTCTTTTTGATTTTTTAGAGCTCTTTTGGACCTTTTTTGGAGGTCTTTTTGACCTTTTTGGAAATTTTTTTTTTTTATTTTTTTGGAGCTGAGCTCGAAAATCCTCTCCCAATTTCCCTGACCAAAAAAAAAAAAAAAAAAATGGAAAAGGAATGGGAAGAGGAGGAGGAGGAGGAGGAAGGAGCTCAGAGGACGAAGAGCTGCGTGTGACACCGGTGGCTCTCACCTCCTGCTGCTTCTCCTCGTTGGGATACGTGTCCACGAACACTCCCAGCCCCAGGAAGTTGTCCTTGCTGCCAAAAACGGGTCCTGGAAGGGGAAAAGAAGCGTTGGGAAGCTCAGGGAAGAAGTTTGTCACTGGTCTGGGGAAGTCCTCAAGGACCAAGGACCATCCAGTCCCATCCCGTGGATGTTTTCCATGAGTCCAGGTTGCTCCAAACCCTCTGCAAGGTGTCCCCAAACCCCATTCCAAAGCATCCAAGGTGTCCCCAAGCCCTATCCAAGGGGTCCCAGGTGTCCCCAAAGACCTGTCCAAGGTGTCCCCCAAGTCCAGGTTGCCCCAAACCCTCTCCAAGGTGTCCCCAAAGACCTGTCCAAGGTGTCCCCCAAGTCCAGGTTGCCCCAAACCCTCTCCAAGGTGTCCCCAAACCCTATTCCAAAGCATCCAAGGTGTCCCCAAACCCTCTCCAAGGTGTCCCAGGTGTCCCCAGACCCTGTTCCAAGGCATCCAAGGTGTCCCCAAGACCTGACCAAGGTGTCTCCCCAATTCCAGGTTGCCCCAAACCCTCTCCAAGGTGTCCCCAAAGCCTCTGAAAGGTGTCCCACGTGTCCCTAGACCTTCTCCAAGGTGTCCCAGGTGTTCTCAAAGCCCTATCCAAGATGTCCAAGGTGTCCCCTAACCCTCTCCAAGGTGTCCCCAACGCCCTGTCCAAGGTCTCCCCCAAGTCCAGGTTGCTCCAAGCCCTCTCCAAGGTGTCCCAGGTGTCCCCAAGACCTCTCCAAGCCCTATTCAAGGTGTCCCCAAGCCCTCTCCAAGGTGTCCCAGGTGTCCCCAAGCCCTCTCCAAGGTGTCCCAGGTGTACCCCAAGCCCTCTCCAAGGTGTCCCAGGTGTCCCCAAGACCTGTCCAAGCCCTATTCAAGGTGTCCCCAAGCCCTCTCCAAGGTGTCCCAGGTGTCCCCAAGACCTGTCCAAGCCCTATTCAAGGTGTCCCCAAGCCCTCTCCAAGGTATCCAGGTGTACCCAAGCCCTCTCCAAGGTGTCCCAGGTGTACCCCAAGCCCTCTCCAAGGTGTCCCGGGTGTCCCCAAGCCCTGTCCCCAGGCAGGGACGGTGCTGACCCGGCTGCATCCTGTCCTTGGTGTACCAGATGGCGAATCCATCTCCGTTGAGGTTCTTCTTGCCCTGCCCGTGGATCTTGAAGTGCACCTGCATCTCCCAGTCCCGCAGGTAGCAGGGCTGGCAGGGAGGGGAAAAAGGGGGAAATGTGGGAATTCCTCATTCCCTAAATCCACACCCACCTTCCCCAGGGCTCCCGTCACTGAATCCTGGATGATTAATCCCAAAGAAACCATTGTTAACCCCAAAAAAAACATCGTTAATCCCAGGAAATTGGTTGTCACCCAAGGGTTGAACACCGAGGGAGCGACTCCCACAAAATCCGGGAAAGCAGCAGGAAAAGCTCGGGAGCAGCTGCTAATTGCAGTTATTAATTAGCTGCCAATTAATTCCGTGCTCTGAGGGAGCCCGGGAAGTTTTTGGGATACATAATTCCAAGGAAAAATCTGATTCCTGCTTTGGGAACCCAATTCCCACTCTGGGAATCCTATTCTCAAATTGGGAATCCCTCTCCTGATCCTCTCCCTTTGCCAACCCTGCCCTAATCCCAATCCTGATCCTGAGCCTCTCCTGTCCTGATCCCGATCCCAACTCTGATCCTGATCTTCTCCCTCTCCTAACGCTGCCCCAGTCCCAGTTCTGATCCCAATCCCGATCCTGACTCACTCCCCCATCCCATGGATCCCATCCCATCCCATCCCATCCCATCCCATCCCATCCCATCCCATCCCATCCTACGGATCCCATCCCACAGATCCCATCCCATCCCATGGATCCCATCCCATCGATCCCACTGATCCCATCCCATCCCATCACATCCCACCCCATGGATCCCATCCCATCCCATCCCATGGATCCCATCCCATCCCATCCCATCCCATCCTACGGATCCCATCCCACAGATCCCATCCCATCCTACGGATCCCATTCCACAGATCCCATCCCATCCCATGGATCCCATCCCATCGATCCCACTGATCCCATCCCATCCCATCCCATCCCACCCCATGGATCCCATCCCATCCCATGGATCCCATCCCATCCATCCCACTGATCCCATCCCGGTCCCTCCTCTCCCGCCCCGGTCCCGGTGCCCCCGCTCACCACCCGGTTCCACACGGCTCCCTGCTTGCTCTGCACGTCGGGGGTGAGGCGGATGAACTGGGTCATGACCATGGCGTTGCCCAGCAGGTCCCAGAGCCCCGAGCTGGCCGAGCCCACACCTGCGGCCCACACGAACCGTCGGTACCGGCCATCGGCACCGGGTACCCGCCACCGTCCGCCGGCGCCGCCCGCCCTCCCCGCTCACCCTGGTACGGCTTGGACAGCGAGTGCTCGCGTTTGAGGTGCTCCTCGGTCTGCTCGGCCGCCGTCCCGCCGAGCCCCAGCAGCACGGCCAGCAGGGCCAGCCCAGCCCGCCACCCGCCCGCCGCCGCCGCCGCCGCCATCTTCCCCCGCCGCGCCGCGGCCCGCCCCGCGAGCCCATTGGCTGGCACGCACCTCTGTCCCCGCCCACTAGGGGAAACACCAAAGTAGATTGGGTAAATAACCTGTCAGTCAGCTGGATGTGCGAGGGGGTGATGGGTAATGTAGTTCCGGCGCCGGGTGATGGCAGCCCCCATGGAGCTGAGTGACCTCCCTTCTCCCGGGTCCTAGTGCCACCCCCGAGGTCCTGGTGCCACCCCGGGGAGAGTGACGTCACACGGGGCGTGTCCTTGTGCCCCCAGCAGCGTGACTCCCTCAGCGTGGGCGTGGCCCGCCAGCTGACGTCACCGCGCGGATGCCCCCAGAGTCGCATCTCCCTGTTGCGGGGTGTGACGTCACATCAAAGGTGTCACCGAGAGGGGGCGGCCACAGGAGTGACCGGGGGCGTGGTCCTGTGCGTGACGTCACAGCAGAGGCATGTCTCTTTAAGAGTTTCGCTACACCCTGTGAGGCGGGGCCGTGTCTCTGCCTGACGTCATTGCCGAGGGCGTGGTCTTTTACTTCTGGGGCGCGGCCAGAGCGTCCTTCCCCTCCTCTGGGTGGTGTTCCACGTATGACGTCACCCCGGGAGTGACCTCATTGAACCATCTAGAGCGCGCCCGGAGTGACGTCACTCTTGAGCGGGCGTACCCAACCGGCCGCCGTTCCCCGAGGGGGCGTGCCCTATGTGACGTCACCCTCGAGGGGGCGTGCCCAACCGGCCGCCGTTCCCCGAGCGGGGCGTGCCCTCCGCGCGTGACGTCACCGCGCGGCCGCGTCCGCCCGTGCGTGACGCTCCCGCCAGTGCCCAACATGGCGGCGGGCGGCGGCGGCGGCGGCTGTGGGGGGACCCCGCTCTCGCCGGGCCCGTTCCTGCCGCCGCTGCTGCTGCTGCTGGCGCTGCCCGGCGGCGCCGTGCCCGCGGCCGACACCGTGGTGCTGGGGCTGCGCCTGGAGGAGAGCACCAAACCGGCGGCGGCGGCCGCGGTGGCACCGGCGGGGGCGGCCGAGCGCGGGCCCATCCGCCTCACGGAAGGCAGCGAGGCCTTGCTGCGCCTCTACGGGCTGGGGCTGGGCCCCGGCGCCGCCGAGCGCGTGGCCTTCGCCGAGCTGCGGCCGGGCGGCAACGCCTCGAGCGGCAACGCCACGTGCCAGGAGCGCTCGCAGGACCTGGTGGTGCGGCCGGGCCCCGCCGAGCCCCGCGACACCTCGGCCCTGCTGCGGGTGCGGGTGCAGCCGCTGCGCAAGGACGAGCGGGCCAAGACGTACGTGCTGTGCTCGCAGCGGCGGCCCGGGCAGCCCTGGCTGCCGCACCAGGGCCCCGACGGGCACGTGCTGGTGCTGGAGGAGAAGAAGTCGCTGCTGCCGCTGTGGCTGCAGGTGATTCTGATCGCGGGCTTGTTGGTGCTCTCGGGGATGTTCAGCGGGCTCAACCTGGGCTTGATGGCGCTGGACCCCATGGAGCTGAGGATCGTGCAGAACTGCGGCACCGACAAGGAGAAGCGTTACGCCCGCAAGATCGAGCCCATCCGCAGGAAAGGGAATTACCTGCTCTGCTCGCTGCTGCTGGGCAACGTGCTGGTGAACACCACGCTGACCATCCTGCTGGACGACCTGATCGGCTCCGGCATCGGCGCCGTGGTGGCCTCCACCATCGGCATCGTCATCTTCGGCGAGATCGTGCCGCAGGCGCTGTGCTCGCGCCACGGGCTGGCCGTGGGCGCCAACACCATCGTGGTCACCAAGTTCTTCATGCTGGTCACCTTCCCGCTGTCCTACCCCATCAGCAAGCTGCTGGACTGCGTCCTGGGCCAGGAGATCGGCACCGTGTACAACCGCGAGAAGCTGGTGGAGATGCTGAAGGTGACGGAGCCCTACAACGACCTGGTGAGGGAGGAGCTCAACATGATCCAGGGCGCGCTGGAGCTGCGCACCAAGACGGTGGAGGACGTGATGACCCCGCTGCAGAACTGCTTCATGATCAACAGCGACGCCATCCTGGACTTCAACACCATGTCGGAGATCATGGAGAGCGGCTACACGCGCATCCCGGTCTACGAGGACGAGAGGTCCAACATCATGGACATCCTCTACGTCAAGGACCTGGCCTTCGTGGATCCCGACGACTGCACGCCCCTCAAGACCATCACCAAGTTCTACAACCACCCCGTGCACGTGGTGTTCCACGACACCAAGCTGGACGCCATGCTGGAGGAGTTCAAAAAGGGTGAGGAGGGGCTGGGAGGGCAATCCCAGGGGGTTTGGTCTCTGGAGGAGTTCAGAAAGGGTGAGGAGGGGCTGGGAGGGGAGTCCCAGGGGGTTTGGTCTCTGGAGGAGTTCAAAAAGGGTGAGGAGGGGCTGGGAGGGCAGTCCCAGGGGGTTTGGTCTCTGGAGGAGTTCAGAAAGGGTGAGGAGGGGCTGGGAGGGGAGTCCCAGGGGGTTTGGTCTCCAGGGTTGGAGCTGGCCAGGCCAGAGTGGCCACAGACACAAGGGGACGAGTGACATCCCGGGGACAGACAGGAGGTCACCAAATTTAAGGTTCCATCCTGCCCAAACCATTCCATAAATCCATGTTCTGGTTTAGGGGGGATTTTGGGAAGGAATCCTTCCTTTTTGGGCTGGTGAGGGACATTTAGGGACTCCTAAATCCCTCCAGAGATGAATGAAGGATTCCCAAACCCCTCCAGGGACATTTAGGGATTCCCAAACCCCTCCAGGGATGAATGAAGGATTCCCAAACCCCTCCAGGGACATTTAGGGATTCCCAAACCCTTCCAGAGGTGATTGAGGGATTCCCAAACCCCTCCAGGGGTGTTTTAGGGATTCCTGAACCCCTCCAGGGACATTTAGGGGTTCCCAAACCCCTCCAGGGATGAATGAAGGATTCCCAAACCCCTCCAGAGACGATTGAGGGATTTCTAAACCCCTCTAGGGGTGATTTAGGGATTCCTAAACTCTTCCAGGGGTGATTTTGATCCCTCCAGGGGTGATTTAGGGACTCCTAAACCCCTCCAGGGACGTTTAGGGGTTCCCAAACCCCTCCAGGGATGATTTGGGGGTTCCTAAACCCCTCCAGGTGTGGGGGAACATTTGGTTCCCAAACCCAGTGATTGCTGAGGGCTGCTGGGCTCGGGGTTGTCGTGGCTGCTGGCAGAGGCTTTCCCTGCCCCAATCCTGATTAAGGGATTTAGGCTCCGTCTTTGCTCCCTTCCTTCCTTCCGGGCACGAATCCCAGCGCGGCTCAGGAGCCGGGAACTGGCGGGGCTGGGAATTTGTGGGGCTGGGAATTTGTGGTGTTGGGAATTTGTGGGGTTGGGAATTTGTGGGGCTGGGAATTTGTGGGGCTGGGAATTTGTGGGGCTGGGAATTTGTGGGGCTGGGAATTTGTGGGGCTGGGAATTTGTGGGGCTGGGAATTTGCGGGGCTGGGAATTTGTGGTGTTGGGAATTTGTGGTGTTGGGAATTTGTGGGGCTGGGAATTTGCGGTGTTGGGAATTTGTGGTGTTGGGAATTTGTGGTGTTGGGAATTTGTGGGGCTGGGAATTTGCGGGGCCGGGAATTTGCGGGGCCGGGAATTTGTGGGGCTGGGAATTTGTGGTGTTGGGAATTTGTGGGGCTGGGAATTTGTGGTGTTGGGAATTTGTGGGGCTGGGAATTTGTGGTGTTGGGAATTTGTGGTGTTGGGAATTTGTGGTGTTGGGAATTTGTGGTGTTGGGAATTTGTGGTGTTGGGAATTTGTGGTGTTGGGAATTTGCGGTGTTGGGAATTTGCGGGGCTGGGAATTTGCGGGGCTGGGAATTTGTGGGGCTGGGAATTTGTGGTGTTGGGAATTTGTGGTGTTGGGAATTTGTGGGGCTGGGAATTTGTGGTGTTGGGAATTGGCGGGGCTGGGAATTTGTGGTGTTGGGAATTTGTGGTGTTGGGAATTTGTGGTGTTGGGAATTTGTGGTGTTGGGAATTTGTGGTGTTGGGAATTTGTGGTGTTGGGAATTTGCGGGGCTGGGAATTTGTGGGGCTGGGAATTGGGAATTTGCGGTGTTGGGAATTTGCGGTGTTGGGAATTTGCGGTGTTGGGAATTTGCGGTGTTGGGAATTTGTGGTGTTGGGAATTTGTGGGGCTGGGAATTTGTGGTGTTGGGAATTTGTGGGGCTGGGAATTTGTGGTGTTGGGAATTTGTGGTGTTGGGAATTGGGAATTTGTGGTGTTGGGAATTTGTGGTGTTGGGAATTTGTGGGGCTGGGAATTTGCGGTGTTGGGAATTTGTGGGGCTGGGAATTTGTGGTGTTGGGAATTTGTGGTGTTGGGAATTTGTGGTGTTGGGAATTTGTGGTGTTGGGAATTTGTGGGGCTGGGAATTTGTGGTGTTGGGAATTTGTGGGGCTGGGAATTTGTGGGGCTGGGAATTTGTGGGGCTGGGAATTTGCGGTGTTGGGAATTTGTGGTGTTGGGAATTTGTGGGGCTGGGAATTTGCGGGGCTGGGAATTTGCGGTGTTGGGAGTTTGTGGGGCTGGGAATTTGTGGGGCTGGGAATTTGTGGTGTTGGGAATTTGTGGGGCTGGGAATTTGTGGTGTTGGGAATTTGTGGTGTTGGGAATTTGTGGTGTTGGGAATTTGTGGTGTTGGGAATTTGTGGTGTTGGGAATTTGCGGGGTTGGGAATTTGCGGGGCTGGGAATTTGTGGGGTTGGGAATTTGTGGTGTTGGGAATTTGTGGGGCTGGGAATTTGTGGTGTTGGGAATTTGTGGTGTTGGGAATTTGCGGGGCTGGGAATTTGTGGGGTTGGGAATTGGCGGGGCTGGGAATTTGTGGGGCTGGGAATTTGCGGTGTTGGGAATTTGCGGGGCTGGGAATTTGTGGGGCTGGGAATTTGTGGGGCTGGGAATTTGTGGTGTCGGGAATTTGTGGGGCTGGGAATTTGTGGGGCTGGGAATTTGCGGTGTTGGGAATTTGTGGGGCCGGGAATTTGTGGGGCCGGGAATTTGTGGGGCTGGGAATTTGTGGTGTTGGGAATTTGTGGTGTTGGGAATTGGGAATTTGTGGGGCTGGGAATTTGCGGAGCTGGGAATTTGTGGGGCTGGGAATTTGTGGGGCTGGGAATTTGTGGTGTTGGGAATTTGTGGTGTTGGGAATTTGCGGTGTTGGGAATTTGCGGTGTTGGGAATTTGCGGGGCTGGGAATTTGTGGGGCTGGGAATTTGTGGTGTTGGGAATTTGCGGGGCTGGGAATTTGTGGTGTTGGGAATTTGTGGGGCCGGGAATTTGTGGGGCTGGGAATTTGTGGTGTTGGGAATTTGCGGGGCTGGGAATTTGTGGTGTTGGGGTTTTGTGGTGTTGGGAATTTGTGGTGTTGGGAATTTGCGGTGTTGGGAATTTGTGGGGCCGGGAATTGGCGGGGCTGGGAATTTGTGGGGCTGGGAATTTGTGGTGTTGGGAATTTGTGGTGCTGGGAATTTGTGGTGTTGGGAATTTGCGGTGTTGGGAATTTGTGGTGTTGGGAATTTGTGGTGTTGGGAATTTGCGGTGTTGGGAATTTGCGGGGCTGGGAATTTGTGGGGTTGGGAATTTGTGGTGTTGGGAATTTGTGGTGTTGGGGTTTTGGAGGTGACCCCACAAACTCCTGCTGGCTTCAGGAGCTCCTTGACCTGCTCAGGGCCTGGATCAGAGGCAGGAGAGGAGTAATTAAAGCGTTTGCGTTAATTGTGGGGTTGGAGCTGTGCCCCGGGGCGGTGGGGATGTCACTGGTGCTGCTGCCCTTAGGGGGACAATTCCTTCCCTTCTCCAGGGTTTGAGTGGGGAATTTCCCTCTGGAGATGGGATGGGAGAGCTGGGAATGTTCTCCTGGAGATGGGAATGTTCTCCTGGAGAAGGGAGTGGTCACCTGGAGATGGGAATGGTCACCTGGAGATGGGAATGGTCTCCTGGAGATGGGAATGTTCTCCTGGAGATGGGAATGGTCACCTGGAGATGGGAATGGTCACCTGGAGATGGGAATGGTCACCTGGAGATGGGAATGGTCTCCTGGAGATGGGAGAGCTGGGAATGGTCACCTGGAGCTGGGAATGGTCTCCTGGAGATGGGAATGTTCTCCTGGAGATGGGAATGGTCACCTGGAGCTGGGAATGGTCACCTGGAGCTGGGAATGGTCACCTGGAGCTGGGAATGTTCTCCTGGAGATGGGAATGGTCACCTGGAGCTGGGAATGTTCTCCTGGAGCTGGGAATGGTCTCCTGGAGCTGGGAATGGTCACCTGGAGATGGGAATGGTCACCTGGAGCTGGGAATGGTCTCCTGGAGATGGGAATGGTCACCTGGAGCTGGGAATGGTCTCCTGGAGCTGGGAATGGTCACCTGGAGATGGGAATGGTCTCCTGGAGCTGGGAATGGTCACTTGGAGATGGGAATGGTCACCTGGAGATGGGAATGTTCTCCTGGAGCTGGGAATGTTCTCCTGGAGATGGGAATGGTCTCCTGGAGCTGGGAATGTTCTCCTGGAGATGGGAATGGTCACCTGGAGCTGGGAATGGTCTCCTGGAGATGGAAATGGTCTCCTGGAGATGGGAAGGCTCCAAGGAGAGCTCAGAACCCTCCAGGAGAGCTGGAGAGGGACTGGGGACAAGGCATGGAGGGACAGGACACAGGGAATGGCTCCCAAATGAAGAACGGGGATTTTAATGGGATTTTGGGAAGGAATTCCTGGCTGGGCTGGAATTCCAAGGCCAGGTTGGAGCCACCAGGGACAGAGGGACTGGATGAGCCCTGAGGTCCCTCCCAGCCCCTCCAGCATTCCATGAACCCCTCCAGGACATTTGGGGATTCCCAAACCCCTCCAGGGACATTTAGGGATCCCCAAACCCCTCCAGGGACATTTAGGGATCCCCAAACCCCTCCAGGACATTTGGGGATCCCCAAACCCCTCCAGGACATTTGGGGATCCCCAAACCCCTCCAGGACATTTAGGGATTCCTGAACCCCTCCAGGACATTTGGGGATCCCCAAACCCCTCCAGGACATTTGGGGATTCCCAAACCCCTCCAGGGACATTTGGGGATCCCCAAACCCGTCCAGGACATTTGGGGATCCCCAAACCCCTCCAGGACATTTGGGGATCCCCAAACCCCTCCAGGGACATTTAGGGGTTCCATGAATCCCTCCAGGACATTTGGGGATCCCCAAACCCCTCCAGGACATTTAGGGATCCCCAAACCCCTCCAGGGACATTTAGGGATCCCCAAACCCCTCCAGGACATTTGGGGATCCCCAAACCCCTCCAGGACATTTGGGGATCCGTAAACCCCTCCAGGGACATTTGGGGATCCCCAAACCCCTCCAGGACATTTAGGGATCCCCAAACCCCTCCAGGACATTTGGGGATCCCCAAACCCCTCCAGGACATTTGGGGATTCCCTGAACCCCTCCAGGACATTTGGGGATTCCTGAACCCCTCCAGGACATTTGGGGATTCCCAAACCCCTCCAGGACATTTAGGGATTCCCCGAACCCCTCCAGGGACATTTGGGGATCCCCAAACCCCTCCAGGGACATTTAGGGATCCCCAAACCCCTCCAGGACATTTAGGGATCCCCAAACCCCTCCAGGACATTTAGGGATCCCCAAACCCCTCCAGGGACATTTGGGGATCCCCAAACCCCTCCGGGGACCTCCCTGTTCCTCCCCCAGCCCATTTGGGGTTCCTGGGGTTTGTCCCCCCCTTGGTGACCCCAGCCTGCCCTCCCTGGTGCCCTTTGGCCGTGTTTGCTGTGCCACAGCCACTCCCAGGCTGCTCATCCTGACTCACCTGTCCCCAGCTGTCCCCACCTGTCCCCACCTGTCCCCACCTGTCCCACCCCAGCTGTCCCCACCTGTCCCCACCTGTCCCACCCCAGCTGTCCCCAGCTGTCCCCACCCAGGTGGCCCCGTCACAAATGGTGGAATCGTTTCTCCAGCCCTGCAGGCACCAACTTTTCCTGGCCCTTTGCAGGCGAGGGAGGAGCGAAAATGGGATCTGGGATCCCCTAAAATCCCAGATTTTCCTAATCAGCTAAAGTTCCCCTAAAATCAGCTTTTCCCCAGCGCCCAGGAGCTGGTGGGGAATGGAATTAAAGGGTGGGGAAGGTCAGGGAGGGCAGGTTTGGGGTGGGCATGGAGGGGGACGCGGTGGGGACAAAGAGGGGATTTATTTGGGATCAGGGCAGGTTTGGGGTGGAGATGGAGCAGGACAAGGTGGGGACACTCAGGTGAGGACAGTTTGGGATTTGTTTTGGGATTTATTTGGGATTTATTTGGGATTTATTTGGGATCAGGGCAGGTTTGGGGTGGAGATGGAGCAGGACGAGGTGGGGACACTCAGGTGAGGACAGTTTGGGATTTGTTTTGGGATTTATTTGGGATTTGTTTTGGGATTTATTTGGGATCAGGGCAGGTTTGGGGTGGAGATGGAGCAGGACGAGGTGGGGACACTCAGGTGGGGACAGTTTGGGATTTGTTTTGGGATTTATTTGGGATTTATTTGGGATCAGGGCAGGTTTGGGGTGGAGATGGAGCAGGACAAGTTGGGGACACTCAGGTGAGGACAGTTTGGGATTTGTTTTGGGATTTATTTGGGATTTATTTGGGATCAGGGCAGGTTTGGGATGGAGATGGAGCAGGACAAGTTGGGGACACTCAGGTGAGGACAGTTTGGGATTTGTTTTGGGATTTATTTGGGATCAGGGCACGTTTGGGATGGAGATGGAGCAGGATGAGGTGGGGAAAGGGAATCCCTGGTGGTGACGGTGACATCCCAGGAGCCCCAGGCTGATCCCACACCCCCAGGTGCCTTCAGCCTCACGGGCACCTTTAACGGGGTTAATTAGTGTCGTTACATTGGAGGTTTAATTAGTGTCATTACATTGGAGGTTTAATTAGTGTCATTACATTGGAGGTTTAATTAGTGTCATTACTCTGGGAGGGAGCCCAGCCCAAGGGCTCGTTTAGGTTTTAATGAGTTTATTGCTCCAGGGAGGGATGGGATGGGCTGGGACGGGGTGGGGACATGGAAAGGGGGGGACATCCCAGGGCTGGGACATCTTGGGGACATCCCAGGGCTGGGACAGGGTGGGGACATGGAAAGGGTGAGGACATCCCAGGGCTGGGACATCTTGAGGACATCCCAGGGCTGGAGACATCCCATGGCTGGGACATCTTGAGGACATCCCAGGGCTGGAACATTTTGGGGACATCCCGTGGCTGAGACATCCTGTGGACATCCATGGTTGGGACATCCTGAGGACATCCCAGGGCTGGGACATCTTAGGGACATCCCAGAGCTGGGGACGACCCAAGGTTGGGAGATCCTGGGGATGTCCCTTGGTGGGGACACCCTAGAGATATCCCATGGTTGGGAGATCCTGAGGACATCCCATGGTTGGGAGATCCTGAGGACATCCCATGGTTCAGACATCTTGGGGACATCCTGGGGACATCCCATGGCTGGGACATGCTGGGGACATGGAAGGGTGGGGACATCCCAGGGCTGGGACATCTTGGGGACATCCCATGGTTAGGAGATCCTGAGGACATCCCATGGTTAGGAGATCCTGAGGACATCCCATGGCTGGGACATCCTGGAGATGTCCCTTGCTTGGAACACCCTGGGGACATCCCAGGGCTGGGACATCCTGGGGACACCCTGGAGCATCCCAGGGCTGTCCCATTCCAACCCCCCGTGTCCACAGGGAAGTCCCACCTGGCCATCGTGCAGAAGGTGAACAACGAGGGTGAGGGTGACCCCTTCTATGAGGTGCTGGGGCTGGTGACGCTCGAGGACGTCATCGAGGAGATCATCAAGTCGGAGATCCTGGATGAGTCTGACACCTACAGTAGGTTTGGGGCTCCCCCTCCCCACAGTCCCATTTTGGGGGGTCCTGGTGGTGCCCTGGAGGTGACCCCGCTGTTCCCCACAGTTGACAACCGCAGCAGGAAGAAGGTGTGCAACCACAAGAACCGGCGGGACTTCTCGGCCTTCAAGGACCCCGACAACGAGCTGAAGGTCAAGGTGTCACCTCAGCTCCTGCTGGCCGCCCACCGCTTCCTGTCCACCGGTCAGTGCGGCCGTCCCAGGGCTGGACATGCTGGGGACATCCCAGGGTTGGGACATGCTGGGGACATCCCATGGCTGGGACATCTTGGGGACATCCCATGGCTGGGACATGTCAGGGTTGGGACATGCTGGGGACATCCCATGGCTGGGACATCTTGGGGACATCCCATGGCTGGGACATCTCAGGGTTGGGACATGCTGGGGACATCCCATGGTTGGGACATCTTGGGGACATCCCATGGCTGGGACATCTTGGGGACATCCCATGGCTGGGACATCTCAGGGTTGGGACATGCTGGGGACATCCCATGGTTGGGACATCTTGGGGACATCCCATGGCTGGGACATCTCAGGGTTGGGACATGCTGGGGACATCCCATGGCTGGGACATCTCAGGGTTGGGACATCTCAGGGTTGGGACATCTCAGGGTTTGGGACATGCTGGGGACATCCCATGGCTTGGATATCCCAGGGTTTGGGACATCTGGGGACATCCCATGGCTGGGACATCTTGGGGACATCCCATGGTTGGGACATCTTGGGGACATCCCATGGTTGGGACATGCTGGGGACATCCCATGGCTGGGACATCTTGGGGACATCCCATGGCTGGGACATCTTGGGGACATCCCATGGCTGGGACATGCTGGGGACATCCCATGGCTGGGACATCTTGGGGACATCCCATGGCTGGGACATGTCAGGGCTCAGGATGTTCTCAGGGCATACCATGGCTGGGACATCTCAGGGTTGGGACATCTCAGGGTTTGGGACATGCTGGGGACATCCCATGGCTGGGACATGCTGGGGACATCCCATGGCTGGGACATCTCAGGGTTGGGACATCTCAGGGTTTGGGACATCCTGGGGACATCCCATGGATGGGACATCTCAGGGCTCAGCACGTCCTGGGGACATCCCATGGATGGGACATCTTGGGGACATCCCATGGCTGGGACATGCTGGGGACATCCCATGGCTTGGACATCCCAGGGTTTGGGACATCCTGGGGACATCCCATGGTTGGGACATCTTGGGGACTGGAGGCTCTTGGAGCTGGAGGAGCTCACAGAGTCCTTGTGTCCCCTCTGGTCACTCCAAGCAGAAATTTTGGCTCTTGTCCCATTTTTTGTTGTGTCCATCCCACCCAAAATGGGAGAGGACAAGGTTGAGGGTGGGTGTCCTGGTGCCTTGGGTCTTGATGGCTTCTTTGGGACATCTGGGATGGCCATCCTGGCCCTTTGGAGTCCTCCAGGATGGGAATTCCAGCCCCAAGGGTCTCCTAGACCATCCCAGGATGGACATTCCAGCCCCAAGGGTCTCCCAGCCATCCCAGGATGGACATCCCAGCCCCAAGGGTCTCCTAGATCATCCCAGGATGGACATTCCAGCCCCAAAGGTCTCCTAGACCATCCCAGGATGGACATTCCAGCCCCAAGGGTCTCCTAGACCATCCCAGGATGGGAATTCCAGCCCCAAGGGTCTCCTAGACCATCCCAGGATGGACATTCCAGCCCCAAGGGTCTCCTAGACCATCCCAGGATGGACATTCCAGCCCCAAGGGTCTCCCAGCCATCCCAGGATGGACATTCCAGCCCCAAGGGTCTCCTAGACCATCCCAGGATGGGAATTCCAGCCCCAAGGGTCTCCTAGACCATCCCAGGATGGACATTCCAGCCCCAAGGGTCTCCTAGACCATCCCAGGATGGACATTCCAGCCCCAAGGGTCTCCCAGCCATCCCAGGATGGACATTCCAGCCCCAAGGGTCTCCTAGACCATCCCAGGATGGACATTCCAGCCCCAAGGGTCTCCTAGATCATCCCAGGATGGACATTCCAGCCCCAAGGGTCTCCCAGCCATCCCAGGATGGACATTCCAGCCCCAAGGGTCTCCTAGACCATCCCAGGATGGACATTCCAGCCCCAAGGGTCTCCCAGCCATCCCAGGATGGGAATTCCAGCCCCAAGGGTCTCCTAGACCATCCCAGGATGGACATCCCAGCCCCAAGGGTCTCCTAGACCATCCCAGGATGGACATCCCAGCCCCAAGGGTCTCCCAGCCATCCCAGGATGGACATTCCAGCCCCAAGGGTCTCCTAGATCATCCCAGGATGGACATTCCAGCCCCAAGGGTCTCCTAGATCATCCCAGGATGGACATTCCAGCCCCAAGGGTCTCCCAGCCATCCCAGGATGGACACTCACTTCCACCTGGTGGGATTAAAACCATCCCTGACCTCCTGCCCCTCTCCAGAGGTGACTCTCTTCACCCCCAACTTCATCTCGGAGAAGATCCTGCTGCGGCTCCTCAAGTACTCCGACGTCATCCAGGAGCTGAAGTTCGACGAGGAGAACAAGAAATCCCCGCGGCACTTCCTGTACTGCAAGAACAAACCGGCCGACTACTTCATCCTCATCCTGCAGGTGAGGCACCTCCGAGGGACCTCGGCCTCTGCGGTTTGGGGAGTTCCTGAGGGGTTTGGGGCGTTCCTGAGGGACCTCGGGCTCTGGGGTTTGGGGAGTTCCTGAGGGGTTTGGGGAGTTCCTGAGGGACCTCGGGCTCTGGGGTTTGGGGAGTTCCTGAGGGGTTTGGGGAGTTCCTGAGGGACCTCAGGCTCTGGGGTTTGGGGAGTTCCTGAGGGATCTCAATTCCTGAGGGACCTCGGGCTGTGGGGTTTGGGGAGTTCCTCAGGGATCTCATCCCATGGGGTTTGGGGAGTTCCTGAGGGGTTTGGGGAGTTCCTGAGGGACCTCGGGCTCTGCGGTTTGGGGAGTTCCTCAGGGATTTGGGGAGTTCCTGAGGGACCTCGGGCTCTGGGGTTTGGGGAGTTCCTGAGGGATCTCAATTCCTGAGGGACCTCGGGCTGTGGGGTTTGGGGAGTTCCTCAGGGATCTCATCCCATGGGGTTTGGGGAGTTCCTGAGGGGTTTGGGGAGTTCCTGAGGGACCTCGGGCTCTGCGGTTTGGGGAGTTCCTCAGGGATTTGGGGAGTTCCTGAGGGACCTCGGGCTCTGGGGTTTGGGGAGTTCCTCAGGGATCTCATCCCATGGGGTTTGGGACAATTCCTGAGGGACCTCAGACCATGGGGTTTGGGGGGTTCCTGAGGGGTTTGGGGAGTTCCTGAGGGATTTGGGGAGGTTCTGAGGGATTTGAGGAGTTCCTGAGGGATCTCATCCCATGGGGTTTGGGGAGTTCCTGAGGGACCTCAGCCTCAGGGTTTGCAACAATTCCTGAGGGACCTCAGACCTCGAGGTTTGGACAATTCCCATGGGATTTGGACAGTTCCTGTGGGATCTCATCCCTTGGGATTTGGACAATTCCTGTGGGATTTGGACAATTCCCATGGCACCTCTTCCCTTGGGATTTGGACAATTCCCATGGGATCTCATCCCTTGGGTTTTGGACAGTTCCTGTGGGATCTCATCCCATAGGATTTGGACAATTCCTGTGGGATTTGGACAATTCCCATGGTATCTCATCCCTTGGGATTTTGACAATTCCCATGGGATCTCATCCCTTGGGTTTTGGACAATTCCCATGGGATCTCCTCCCTTGAGGTTTTTACAATTCCCACGGGATCTCATCCCTTGGGATTTTGACAATTCTCATGGGATTTCATCCCTCAGGGTTTGGACAATTCCTATGGGAACTCCTCCCTTGAGGTTTTTACAATTGCCATGGGATCTCTTCCCTTGGGATCTGGACAATTCCCATGGGATCCCATCCCCTGGGATCTGGACAATTCCCATGGGATCCCATCCCCTGGGATCTGGACGTGGACCTTCGTTGTCTCTCCCTGCAGGGCAAGGTGGAGGTGGAGGCCGGCAAGGAGTGCATGAAGTTCGAGGCAGGAGCCTTTTCCTACTATGGGGTGATGGCCCTGAGTCCTCCTCCAGGGTCTGGTGAGCATCTCCAGAACCTTCCCGGGATCCCCAGGTTGGAGCTGGAGCTGGGAACGGGAGATTCCAGAGGTTCCAAACCCCATCAGTGTCCTGGGGTTTAGGTTTAACAGAGGTTTAGGTTTAGGTTTAGGTTTAGGTTTAGGTTTAGGGTGGGATTCCAGAAGTTAAACTCCTGTCCCCTGTGGAGAATGGGATTCTTGTTAAATCTCCATTGTTAGGAAGAGTTCTGGAATCCCACCTTAAACCTAAACCCAAATCTAAACCTCCACGAGGGAATTCCAGAAACCTGTTCTGGATTTAGAATGGTGCAGAAAATTGGATTCTTGTTAAACCTGCCCTGTTAGGAAGAGCTTAACTTCCACAATCCCATCCTAAACCTAAACTTAAACCTAAAGCTTAACCTCCATGAGGCAATTCCAGAAACCCATTGTAGATTTAAAACAGGGTGGAAAATTGGATTCTTGTTAAACCTGCCCTGTTAGGAAGAGTTAATTTTCACAATCCCACCTTAAACCTAAACTTCCACAAGACAATTCCAGGAACCCTTTGTGCCTTTAGAATGGGGCTGAAAATGGGATTTTTGCTAAACCTCTACTGCTAGGAAGAGTTTAACTTCCACAATCACATCTTAAACCTAAAGCTTAACCTCCATGAGGGAATTCCAGAAACCCATTCTGGCTTTAGAACAGGTAGAAAATGGGATTCTTGTTAAACCTGCCCTGTTAGGAAGAGTTTAAGTTTTAGAATCCCACCCAAAAAACTTAAAATTTATTTTACTAAACCTAAACTTAAACCTAAACCTCCACGAGGCCATTCCAGAAACCCAAAGAGTTCTGCCTTCAGAACGGGGTGAAAAACCCAAATTAAGGGGACGAGCTCTTGGGAATGGGTGGAAAAGTTGGAATTGGGAACGTTGGGAAGGAGCAGAGGACGATCCCAGCCCCTGCTTCCCCCCCAGAGATCCGATCCCCGTCCCACATGAGCGGCCTGAACCGCTCGGCCTCGCTGAGCTACCACGAGCGCTCGGACTCCATCTCGTCGCCGGTGAGCGGCAGCAACAACCAGCTCAACGCGGGCGGCGCGCAGTACGTGGCCGACTTCAGCGTGCGCGCCCTCACCGACCTGCAGTTCGTCAAGGTGAGCGGTCCTGGGTGGAACAGGGCTGGGAGAGGCCTCGGGGACGGCAGGAACCCTGTGGGACGGCAGGAACCCTGTGGGACGGCAGGAACCCTGTGGGATGGGAGGAACCCTGTGGGATGGGATTCCTGACCCATCTGGGCTGGGAGCACCCTTTGGGATGGGATTCCTGACCCATCTGGGGTGGGAGAACCCTGTGGGTTGGGATTCCTGACCCATCTGGGGTGGGAGAATCCTTTGGGATGGGATTCCTGACCCATCTGGGACGGGAGGAACCCTTTGGGTTGGGATTCCTGACCCATCTGGGGTGGGAGAACCCTTTGAGTCAGGATTCCTGATCCATCAGGGCTGGGAAAACCCTCTGGGATGGGAGGAACCCTGTGGGACGGGATTCCTGACCCATCTGGGGTGGGAGAATCCTTTGGGATGGGATTCCTGACCCATCTGGGGTGGGAGGAACCCTTTGGGATGGGAGGAACCCTTTGGGATGGGATTCCTGACCCATCTGGGGTGGGAGGAACCCTGTGGGATGGGATTCCTGACCCATCTGGGATGGGAGGAACCCTGTGGGTTGGGATTCCTGACCCATCTGGGGTGGGAGGAACCCTGTGGGATGGGATTCCTGACCCATCTGGGCTGGGAAATCCCTGTGGGATGGGAGGAACCCTTTGGGATGGGATTCCTGAGCCATCAGGGGTGGGAGAACCCTTTGGGATGGGAGGAACCCTTTGGGATGGGATTCCTGAGCCATCAGGGGTGGGAGAACCCTTTGGGATGGGAGGAACCCTTTGGGATGGGATTCCTGACCCATCACCCCATTCCCAACCCCTCAGGGCCTGGAAAACTCTTTGGGATGGGAATTTCCCCCTTTGCCCTCTCCCACCCCATTTTAGGATGGGAATTCCATCCATGCCCCATTTTAGGATGGGAGGTCCATCCATGCCGCATTGTGGGATGGGAATTCCAACACTTTGAAGTCTACTACCCCATTTTGGGATGGGAATTCATCAGTGCCCCATTGTGGGATGGGAATTCCATTGATGCCCAATTTTTGGATGGGAGTTCCAAACCTTTGGGGTCTCCAGCCCCATTTTGGGGTGGGAATTCCATTGATGCCCCACTCTGTGATGGGAATTCTGTCCCTTTGGGCTCTCCTGCCCCATTTTGGGGTGGGAATTCCATCGATGCCTCCCTCTGTGATGACAATTCCATCCCTGTGGGCTCTCCTGCCCCCTCTGTGATGGCAATTCCATCCCTGTGGGCTCTCGTGCCCCATTTTGGGATGGCAGTTCCATCCCTGTGGGCTCTCCTGCCCCATTTTGGGGTGGCAGTTCCATCCCTTTGGGCTCTCCTGCCCCATTTTGGGATGGCAGTTCCATCCCTTTGGGCTCTCGTGCCCCATTTTGGGGTGGCAGTTCCATCCCTGTGGGCTCTGCTGCCCCATTTTGGGTCCCTGTGGGCTCTCCTGCCCCATTTTGGGATGGCAGTTCCATCCCTTTGGGGTCTCCTGCCCCATTTTGGGGTGGCAGTTCCATCCCTTTGGGGTCTCGTGCCCCATTTTGGGATGGCAGTTCCATCCCTTTGGGCTCTCCTGCCCCATTTTGGGGTGGCAGTTCCATCCCTGTGGGCTCTCGTGCCCCATTTTGGGGTGGCAGTTCCATCCCTGTGGGCTCTCCTGCCCCATTTTGGGGTGGCAGTTCCATCCCTGTGGGCTCTCCTGCCCCATTTTGGGGTGGCAGTTCCATCCCTGTGGGCTCTCCTGCCCCATTTTGGGGTGGCAGTTCCATCCCTGTGGGGTCTCCTGCCCCATTTTGGGGTGGCAGTTCCATCCCTGTGGGCTCTCCTGCCCCATTTTGGGGTGGCAGTTCCATCCCTGTGGGCTCTCCTGCCCCATTTTGGGATGGCAGTTCCATCCCTGTGGGCTCTCCTGCCCCATTTTGGGATGGCAGTTCCATCCCTGTGGGCTCTCGTGCCCCATTTTGGGGTGGCAGTTCCATCCCTTTGGGGTTTCTGTCCCCTCTGTAATGGGAATTCCGTCCCTTTGGGGTCTGTGCCCCCTCTGTGATGGGAATTCCATCCCTTTGGGGTCTGTGCCCCATTCTGGGGTGGCAGTTCCATCCCTTTGGGCTCTCCTGCCCCATTTTGGGATGGCAGTTCCATCCCTGTGGGCTCTCCTGCCCCATTTTGGGGTGGCAGTTCCATCCCTGTGGGCTCCCGTGCCCCTCCGTGGCGCCCCCCGCCCCGTCCCACGCGCTGTCCCGCGCAGATCACGCGGCAGGAGTACCAGAACGGGCTGCTGGCGTCGCGCATGGACAGCTGTCCCCAGTCCCCCGACGGCGGCGCCCCCAGGGCCGAGCCGGGCGCGGCGGAGAGGACGGAGAGGACGGAGAGGACGGAGAGGACGGAGGCGCCGGCGCCGGCCGACGAGACCACGAGCCTGCTGAACGAGAGGAACTGCCTGAGCCGGCGCGGCAACCACAGCGGCAGCGAGAACATCTGACCCCGGCCGCGCCGGCCGCCTCGGCGAGCCCGGCGTGCACGGACCTTCCCGGAGGGAGGAGGAGGAGGAGCTGGAGGGGATGGAGGAGCTGGGATCGCTGCTGCCGTTCCAGCCCGGCCGGAGCGGCGCGGGCACGGCGCGGGCACGGCGCCGACGGCTCAGGGAGCTCCGGGGCTGGGGTGGGGGCGTGGGGACCCTGGGGTGGGCACCCCAACCCTGCCAGGGGACCTGGGATGGACATGGACACCCCAATCCTGCCAGGATGGGCACCCCAACCCTGCCAGGAAACCTGGGATGGACATGGACATCCCAACTCTTCTAGATCTGGGATGGACATGGACATCCCAACCCTGCCAGGAAACCTGGGATGGACATGGACATCCCAACTCTTCTAGATCTGGGATGGACATGGACATCCCAACCCTGCCAGGAAACCTGGGATGGACATGGACATCCCAACTCTTCTAGATCTGGGATGGACATGGACACCCCAATCCTGCCAGGATGGACACCCCAACCCTGCCAGGGTGGGCACCCCCAACCCTGCCAGGAAACCTGGGATGGACATGGACATCCTGATCCTGCCAGGAATGCCAGGATAGACATCCTAACCCTGCAGGAGATCTGGGATGGACATGAACATCCCAATCCTGCCAGGATGGACACCCCAACCCTGCAGGAGACATGGGATGGACATGGACACCCCAACTCTTCTGGAGATCTGGGATGGACATGGACATCCCAACTTTTCCAGGTCCATCCAAATCTGTCAGGAATCCCAGGATGGACAAGCCAACCCTCCTGGAGATCTGGGAGGGACAATGGACACCCCAACCCTGCCAGGAAATCTGGGATGGACATCCCAATCCTTCAGGAGATCTGGGATGGACACCCCAACCCTCCTGGAGATCTGGGATGGACATGGACACCCCAACCCCGCAGGAGATCTGGGATGGACATCCCAATCCTTCAGGAAACCTGGGATGGACATGGACATCCCAACCCTTCTAGATCTGGGATGGACATGGACATCCCAACCCTTCCAGGTCCATCCAGACCTTTCAGGAACCCTGGGATGGACAGGCCAACCCCTCCAGGACCCTTGGGATGGACATCCCAACCCTTCCAGAAACCCCAGGGTGGACATCTCAATCCTTTCAGGGTCCATCCCAAACCTTGTGGGAACCCCAAAACCTTCCAGGCTCCATCCCAAACCCTGCCAGGAACCCCAGAACTGACACCCCAAACCCTGCCAGGAACCCCAGAACTGACACCCCAAACCCTGCCAGGACCCTCGGGATGGACACCCCAAACCTTTGGGATCCTTGGGATGGGATTGCCATCACTTCAGGTTCTCCTTCCCATCCTGGGATGGGAATTCCAAACATTTGGGATCTCCTCCACCATTTTGGGATGGGAATTCCAAACTTTTGGGGTCTCCTCCACCATTTTGGGATGGGCATTCCAAACATTTGGGATCTCCTCCACCATTTTGCGATGGGAATTCCAAACATTTGGGATCTCCTCCGCCATTTTGGGATGGGAATTCCAAACTTTTGGGATCTCCTCCGCCATTTTGGGGTGGGAATTCCAAACATTTGGGATCTCCTCCACCATTTTGGGATGGGAATTCCAAACATTTGGGGTCTCCTCCACCATTTTGGGATGGGAATTCCAAACATTTGGGATCTCCTCCACCATTTTGGGATGGGAATTCCAAACTTTTGGGATCTCCTCCGCCATTTTGGGATGGGAATTCCAAACTTTTGGGATCTCCTCCGCCATTTTGGGATGGGAATTCCAAACTTTTGGGGTCTTTCCCCCATCCTGGGATGGGAATTCCAAACTTTTGGGGTCTCCTCGGCCCTTTGGGGTCTCGTCCACCATTTTGGGATCTCGTGGGATGGGAATCCCGACCCCTCTCCGGTGTTTTTGGGGTCTCCTGGATCAATCCCAGCCCCTTCCCTGCTGGCCCGGGGATTTTAGGGTCTGGATTTTGAGGTCTGGACTTTTGGGGTTTGGACTTCAGGGTCTGGGTTTTTAGAGTTTGGATTTTGGGGTGACACAGCGCTAGTGACCAAAGTTGTACAGGCAGGAGGGGGCTGAGGGTCCCCCCAAAACCCCCCTGGGGTTTTTTGGGGTCAGAGCTTGACCCCAAAACCACAAAAATAAGCACAAAAGTTCCCCCTGGGTGAACTCCTGTAAGTTATTGGGAGAAGGTTGAATTATTTTTGTTAATCACATCTCGACGATCAGTTCCTAGCTCCTTCCGCGGGGAGATTTTAGAAATAATAATAATTAATTAATAATAATAATAATTAATAATTAATAATAAGCCAGGGAAAAAAAAAAGAAAAAAAAAAAAAACAACAAAAAAACTTTTTTATTAAATCTTCCTCTATGCAAACCCCTCCTTTTCCTCCCCCCCGGGGAATTCCTATTTATTGTTCAGGTTTTGATTTGTATTTTCGGGGAGCTCGGGCCGCGGGGGGATGGGGGGGAGGGGCGGGGGGGGCCGGGCCTCCCCCTCCCGGTCCTGCCCCTCCCCCCGCGCCCCGGTTGTCGAACCGACCGTGGAATTTTCATTTCACGGAGGGTTTTTTTTTTTTTTCCGGGTTATTTTTTTTGTCAGATGGGTTAATAAAAATTCTATATCTGTACCTGGCTGTGCTCGGTGCCGCGCGTGGGGGTCCCGCTTAAAAAGGACGCGGCGCCTTTAAATCCCCCCCCCACCCGCGGGGGGGCTGTTTACGCCGCTAAACCCCGCCCCCTAACTGCACCGAGGTGCTGATTGGCTACATGGGAGGAGAGGCGGGGCTGAAGGGAATGGCGGGAGGTGATTGGTTGAGATGGCGGGTAGTGGGCGGGGCGTGCTGGCGGAACCCGGAAGGGGCAGCGCCGGTACCGGGACGGGCACCGGGCCTGTGACAGTGCCCGGTCCCGGTTGTCGCCGCTGTGTCCGCTCAGGTGTCCAGCAGGTCCCACACGGCCGGGTGCGCCCCGTCCCGCGGGCTGCGGCCGCGGGCATCGCGGAGGGCGGCGAGGGCCGGGCGCTGGCGCAGGAGGAGGGCGCAGAGCTCGCGGTGCCCCTGCTCGGCGGCCTGGCGGGCACCGGTGTCACCCACGGGCACCCGAGAGGCACCCACGGGCACCCTGGCAGAGGAGGAGCCCCGTGGTGCCCCCCACCCGGTTTGGGCAGGGGGTGCCCCCTGTGCCCCCCTCTAATTTGGACATTGGGGTCCCCCTGTGCCCCCTTTATTTTGGGCAAAGGACCCCTCTGTGCCCCCCCTAATTCGGCAAGGTTTGCTCCCTGTGCCTCCTCAGATTTGGGCAAGTGATGCCCCCTGTGCCCCCCATAATTTGGGCAGGGGGATGCCCCTGTGCCCCCTCTAATCTGGGCATTGGATCCCCCCCTCCCCGAGCCCTCCCGTGCCCCCCACTCACTTTGGCATCCCCCGTGCCCCCCGCCCGGTGCCCTCCCGGTGCCCACCTTGTGCAGGCCGGTTCTGCCGTCGCCGTCGGTGGCGGCGGGGTCGGCTCCGTGTGCCAGCAGCAGCTCGGTGACGGCGCGGTGCCCGCAGTAGCAGGCGCGGTGCAGCGGGGTGGCACCGCCGGGCGTGCGGGCATCGCACGGGGCACCGCGCTCCAGCAGCAGCCGGCAGACGCCGAGGTGCCCGTTCCGGCTGGCATAGTGCTGCGGGCACGGCACGGGCGGCCTCAGGGCTCGAACCCCGGGACCCCCGGTGCCAGGGACCCCAAAGACCCCCCGGTGCCAGGGCCGTGTGCCCGGTGAGGATGGACCCCAAAGACCCCCGGGATCCCCGGTGCCAGGGCAGGACCGACCCCAAAGACCCCGGTGCCCTCCGTGCCCCTGGTAGCAGGGCCATGTACCCGGTCAGGACCCCCGGTGCCCCCCTACGCGGACCGTGCCCCGGTGCCCCCCGTGCCCTCCCGGTGCCCCCGGTGTACCAGTGCCGTGTACCCCGCCAGGTCGGGCTCCGCGGGGTCCCCTCTCCGCTCCAGCAGCTGCAGCACCCGCGCCTCGTCCCCGTCCCGCGCCGCCGCCCAGATCCCTGCGGGCAGCGGGGCCGCCTCAGCCACGGGCCCGGTACCGGTGCCCAGAGCCCCCCGGTGCCCCTCCGGTACCCCCACCCAGAGGCCCCGGTACCGCTGCTCCAGCCCTTCCCGTGCCCCCTCCGCTACTCCAACCCCTGCCCAGAGTCCCCCGTGCCGCTCCGGTACCGGGTACCCCACACAGGGACCCCCCCCGTGCCCCTCCGGTACCGGGTACCCCACACCGAGCTCCCCCGGTACCGCTGACCCGGCCCTCCCGGCCCCGGAGCCCCCCGGACCCCGCTCGAAGTCCATCTCGGAGAGGCTCTGGTGCACGCTGGGCACGGCCACGCGGCCCTGGCAGCACGGAGAGGGCAGCGCCGCCCGGCCCGGGCAGCACGGAGCGGGCGGCGAGCGGCGACCACCGGCCATGGCAGCGGCGGCGCTGAGGGACGGGGCGGAGAGAGCCGAGGGGCGGCGGAAAGGGCCGAGGGGAGGCGGAAAGAGCCGAGCGAGACCGGGAAGGGCCGAGTGCAGGCGGAGAGGGACGAGGGAGGCGGAAAGGAACGAGGAGAAGCGGAAAGAGTCGAATGGGAGCGGAAAGGGCCGAGCGAGACCGGGAAGGGCCGAGTGGAGGCGGAAAAATCCGAAAGATCGTGAAAGGGCCGGAAAATGCCGAAGGGATCCGGGAAGGGCCGAATGCAGCCGAATGACCCCGATTCCGAACGGTTGCGGCGCATGCGCACTTTCCACACCCGCTGCCGCCGCCAGGGGGCGCCAAGGGCCGCTCAAAGCCGCCTTTGGGACCCGAGGTTCGTCCCCCCCCCCCCCAATTTTGGGGTTCCCAAGTACCCCCCCCATCACCAACAGGGCTCCCACTCCCCATTAGGGCGGTCCCAAGGATCCCATCTTCCCCCGCTGGGGATTGCCAGGGGTCCCCTCCAAACCTTTATGGGGTCCCTGAGCTCCTCTGTGCGCAGAAATGGGGGTCCCACAGCAGTAATGGGGGTCCCACAGCAGTAATGGGGGTCCCTCAGCAGTAATGGGGGTCCCTCAGCAACAATGGGGGTCCCACAGCAGTAATGGGGGTCCCACAGCAATAATGGGGGTCCCACAGCAGTCATGGGGGTCCCACAGCAGTAATGGGGGTCCCACAGCAACAATGGGGGTCCCACAGCAATAATGGGGGTCCCGCAGCAGTAATGGGGGTCCCACAGCAATAATGGGGGTCCCGCAGCAGTAATGGGGGTCCCACAGCAGTAATGGGGGTCCCTCTCCTCTATATTGGGATGTCCCTGGGTTCCCCCTCCCCTATTTTGGGGTATCCTTGGGCTCCCCCTCCCCAGTATTGGGGTGTCCCTGGACTCCCCCTCCCCAGTATTGGGGTGTCCCTGGGTTCCCCCTCCCCTATTCTGGGCCATCCTTGGGCTCCCCCTCCCCAGTATTGGGGTGTCCCTGGGCTCCCCCTCCCCAGTATTGGGGTGTCCCTGGGCTCCCCCTCCCCAGTATTGGGGCGTCCCTGGGCTCCCCCTCCCCTGTATTGGGGTGTCCCTGGGCCCCCCCTCCCCTATTCTGGGCCATCCTTGGGCTCCCCCTCCCCAGTATTGGGGTGTCCTTGGGCTCCCCCTCCCCAGTATTGGGGTGTCCTTGGGCTCCCCCTCCCCAGTATTGGGGTGTCCCTGGGCTCCCCCTCCCCTGTATTGGGGTGTCCCTGGGCTCCCCCTCCCCAGTATTGGGGTGTCCCAGAGGCCCCTCCGCTATTCTGGGCTATCCTTGGGCTCCCCCTCCCCAGTATTGGGGTGTCCCTGGGCTCCCCCTCCCCTGTATTGGGGTGTCCCTGGGCTCCCCCTCCCCAGTATTGGGGTGTCCCTGGGCCCCCCCTCCCCTATTCTGGGCCATCCTTGGGCTCCCCCTCCCCAGTATTGGGGTGTCCCTGGGGTCCCCCTCCCCAGTATTGGGGTGTCCCTGGGCTCCCCCTCCCCAGTTTTGGGGTGTCCCTGGGCTCCCCTCGCCCCCGCGCTCCCCTCCCGCCCCCAGCCCCATTTCCCACGGCCCGGGCCCGTTCCCCGCCCCCTCCCCCATTTCCTGCGCCGTTCCCAGCGGAGCCTCCCCGGGGATGGCTCCGGCTCCGGCCCCGGGTTTGTCCTTTTTTAGCCCCGCTGGAGCTTTTTCCATGAGCTCAGCACCGGGGGGGGGAGAGAACCGAAACCTCCCGCAAATCCTCCCCAAAACCTCAGCGAAACTTGCCCAAAACCTCCCCAAAAACCTCCCAAAAATTCCCCAAAAACTCCCCCAAAACCTTCCACAAATCCTCCCCAAACCTCCCGCAAATCCTCCCCAAAACCTCAGCGAAACTTGCCCAAAACCTCCCCAAAAACCTCCCAAAAAATCCCTAAAAACTCCCCCAAACCTCCCCCAAAATCTCAGCCAAAATCTCCAAGAAACCTCCCCAAAATCTACCCCAAAATCTTCCCCAAATCCTCCCCCAAATCTCCCCTTAAAACTCGCCAAAACCTCAACGAAAACTTTCCCAAAACCTCCCCAAAATTCCCCCAAAAGCTCCCCCCAAAAAAATCCCTAAAAACTTCCCCAAATCTCCCCCAAAATCTCAGCCAAAATCTCCAAGAAACCTCCCCAAAATCTTCCCCAAAATCTCCCCCAAAACTTTCCCAAAACCTCACGAAAATTCCCCAAAAACTCCCCCAAAACCTCCCAAAAAATCCCCCAAAACTTCCCCAAACCTCCCCCAAAACCTCAAATAAACCTCCCCAAAATCTCCCCTAAAACCTCCCCAATATTCCCCAAAAAATCCCCAAAAACTTCCCCAAACCTCCCTCAAAATCTCCAAAAAAATCTCCCCCAAAAACCTCCCCCAAACTCCCCCCAAGCCTCCCCAGAATTCCCCCAAAACCTCCACTAAAATCTCCCCAAAATCTCCCAAAAAATTCCCCCAAAACTCCTCAAGAAAAAAGAGAAATAGAAAAAAAAAAAAACCCAGGGTTTGTTTTTGGCTTTTTTTGGAAGTCCTTTTATTATGAATATAAAAATACTCAGGTATTTACAGCAAATAAATATAATTTCGGTAACAAATAAATTACACTGGGGGGGGTTATACAAAAGGGGTGGGGGGCGTGCAGGGGCTGGGGACAGGAGGGGACAAAGGGGACAAAGGCCAGGGCAGGGTGGGCACAGAGCCCTGGCAAGGGGGGCACCGAGGGAGGGGGCGGAGATAGAAAAATGTCAGCGAGAAAAACCCGAAATCGGCCCAAAAAAATCGTCCCGAGGGCAGCGGGCACAAGGTGGGCACAAGGGGTGTCCCCACGTCTGTCCCTCCATGGGGACACCGTACCGAAGGGGCTGGCACCGCGGGCCCGGGGTGGCAGCGGTGCCAGGGTGGCAGCCCTGTCCCCAAGGGAGGTGCCCAAGTGACAATGCTGGGTGCCAGGGTGCCAATCCTGTCCCCAAGGTGGGCAGCAATGCCAACACATCAGTCCCCAAGGTGGGCACTGGCACTGGGGTGGCACAGGGTGGATGACACTGCTGTCCCCAAGCCGGGCACTGGGGTCACCCTGCTGTCCCCAGGGCGGGTATCAGTGTGGCAATCCTGTCCCCAAGGTGGGTGCCAGTGCCAAGTGTGCGTTGCCAGCTGAATCCTGGTGCCAGGCGCCCGTCCCAAGCTGGGTGCCAGTGCCAGACGCTTGTACCCAGCTGGGTCTTGATGCCAGATGCTTGTCCTCAGCTGGATCCTGGTGCCAGGTGCCCATCTCCAGCTGGATCCTGGTGCCAGGCACCCATCCCAAGCTAGGTCCTGATGCCAGGCACCTATGCCCAGCCTGGTTCTGATGCCAGGCGCTCGTCCCCAGCCGGGTTCCAATGCCAGGCACTCATCCCCAGCCGGGTTCCAATGCCAGGCACCCGTCCCCAGCCGGGTTCCGATGCCAGGCGCTCGTCCCCAGCCAGGTTCCAATGCCAGGCGCCCGTCCCCAGCCGGGTTCCAATGCCAGGCGCTCGTCCCCAGCCGGGTTCCAATGCCAGGCACCCGTCCCCAGCCGGGTTCCGATGCCAGGCACCCCTCCCCAGCCGGACCGGCTCCGCCGTGCCCGCTCCGCGGTGCCCAGAGCAGCCCCCGGAGCGGAGGCGGGCACGGCTCACACCGACGACTCCTCGGGGTTGGAGTCGGGCAGGGGCTGGCGCTGCTGCAGCTTGCGCCGCAGCTCCTCGGCCAGGTCGGCGCAGGCCGGGCGCTCCTCGGTGCCCAGCGCCAGGCGGATGTACCCGTTGGAGGCCGAGCCGCGCAGGGGGCCCAGGTGGATGCGGGTGGGCGAGTGCAGCGGCTGCCCGGGGATGGCGGCGGGCGGCGAGGCCGCGCCGGGGCCGCCGTTGCGGCAGCAGGCCGTGCCCGCCGCGCCGGCGTGCCCGGGCACGATTTTCAGCGAGCCGTCCGAGTAGTAATAACTGGACGGGTCCCAGAGCTTCTCGTCCGAGTCGGAGGCGGCGCTGGGCACGAAGCGCGGGCTGGGCATCTCCTTGGGCAGCTCGATGGGGTACACCAGCGTGCTCTCGATGGCCTTGGCGCCCTTGCCCAGCTCGCGGCGCAGGCGGCGCCACAGCGACAGCACGGCCAGCAGCAGCAGCAGGCACAGGGCGCCCAGGCACACGGCCAGCACCCACACCGCGCCCAGGCCCTCCAGCGGCGCCCGCGTCTCCAGCGGCGCCCCCGGGCCCGCCAGCACGGCCACGCGGTACTCCTGGGCGGGCAGGCGGGCGCCCTGCTCCTCGGCCAGGCAGCGGTAGGTGCCGCTGTGCTGGGCGCCCGCGCCGGGCACCACCAGCGCCCGCAGCCGCGCCTCGCCCAGCACCAGCACCCGCTGCGCCGCCAGCGCCCGGCCCTCGAAGGTCCAGAGGGCGCGCGCCAGGTTGGAGGCCAGGCGGCACGTGAGCACCAGGTCGGTGCCCGCCACCACCGTCACGTTCTTGGGCGTCAGGGAGCCTGCGGGGACACGGCGGGACAGCGGGGTCATGGGTGGGGCCCGTGGGGTGGGGTGGGGTGGGGTGGGATCTATGGGGTGGGATGGGATGGGATGGGATGGGATCTATGGGGAGGGATGGGGTGAGGTCAATGAGATGGGATGGGAATGGATCTATGGGATGAGATGGGATCCATGGGATGGGATGGGATGGGATCTATGGGGTGGGATGGGATGGGATCTATGGGGTGGGATGGGATCCATGGGGTGGGATGGGATGGGATCTATGGGGTGGGATGGGATCCATGGTGTGGGATGGGATGGGATGGGATTTGATGAGATCCATGGGATGGGATGGAGTCCATGGGATCATGTGGGATAGGATGGGATCCATGGGATGGGATGGGATGGGATGAAATGGGATGGGATCCATGGGATGGGATGGGATGGGATTTATGGGGTGGGATGGGATCTATGGGATGGGATCCATGGAATGAGATGGGATCCATGGGGTGGGGTCCATGGGGTGGGGTGGGGATCCATGGGATGGGATCCATGGGGTGGGATGGGATCCATGGGGTGGGATGGGATCCATGGGATGGGATCCATGGCATGGGATCCATGGGATGGGATCCATGGGTTGCCATGGGATGCCGTGGGCACACCCGTGTGGCACCAGTAGGGTCTCACCTTGCTTGGCCACCTGTGGCACGGAGCAGGCGCCGGTGTCGGAGCTCAGCACGTCCTGCACCAGGTGGGAGCTGCGGGAGGATGGCACCGTGAGGAGGGTACCCATGGTGCCACCTCCCCAGGGACCACTGATCCCCCCCTGGCACCCCTGCACAGACACCCCAAAACCCAAAGGCTCCCGGAGCTCCTTGGGGCTGTGCCCATTCCCTGGGCAGTGCCAGCCCCTTCTGGGGACAGAACCCTTCCCCAGCTCCACCCTGACCATGCCCTGGGTGGCATCCCCGTGCCCTCAGTGCCATCCCCGTGCCCTCAGTGCCATCCCCGTGCCCGCGGTGCCCGCGGTGCCCCGGTACCCGTTGTGCCCGTCGGTGCGGACGCAGGCGCTGCCGTTGCGGCTCCAGGCGCAGTAGGGGTCCCGTGCCAGCACGCAGTCGGTGCAGGACTGGTAGCGCCCGCACTCTGCCAGGGGCAGCTGTGCCACCTGCAGGCGGGACCCGGCGAACAGCAGCTTCTGCCAGGGCGGGGAGGGCACAGCGGTGAGGTGGCGCTGCCGGGTGGCACCGCGGCGACGCTGCCACCCCCGGCCCTGGCACGCTCACCTTGGTGCCCGCCAGGACCAGGCTCTCCACGGGCTGGGCGGGCTCGAACACCTGCAGCTCCTCCACCAGGTGGATGCGGGTGCCCAGATCCAGCGCCTTGTGCACCCAGCCGTCAGCTGCGGGTTGGCACGGCGGGCATCGGCCATGGGGCACCCCGGGGCTGGACACGCGGTGCCCTGTCCCCTGGTGCCCTGTCCCCTGGTGCCCTGTCCCTGCTGTGCCCTGTCCCTGCTGTGCCCTGTCCCTCGGTGCCATGCCTCCTTAATGCCCTGTCCCCTCTGTGCCCCCTGTCCTGCTGTCTCTGTCCCCTGGCATTCCGTGTCCCCTGGCATTACCTGTGCCAATGAAGAGCACCTCATAGGTGCTTTCTGTCCCTGTGCCCCCTGTCCCCTGGCATTCCCTGTCCCCTGTCCCTGTGCCTTGTCCCCCCTGGCATTCCCTGTCCCATGCATTTCCTGTCCCTGGCATTTCCTGTGCCAATGAAGAGCACCTCGTGGTGCCCCCTGTCCCTGTGCCCATGTCCCCTGGCATTCTGTGTCCCCTGGCATTCCCTGTCCCCTGGCATTACCAGTACCAATGCTAATGCACCTCATAGGTGGCCCCTGTCCTGTGCCCCCTGTCCCCTGGCATTCCCTGTCCCTGGCATTACCTGTGCCAATGAAGAGCACCTCGTAGGTGCTCTCTGTCCCTGTGCCCCCTGTCTCCTGGCATTCTGTGTCCCCTGGCATTCCCTGTTCCCTGGCATTACCTGTGCCAATGCTAATGCACCTCATAGGTGCTCCCTGTCCCTGTGCCCCCTGTCCCCTGGCATTCCCTGTCCCTGGCATTCCCTGTCCCTGGCATTACCTGTGCCAATGAAGAGCACCTCATAGGTGCTCTCTGTCCCTGTGCCCATGTCCCCTGGCATTCCCTGTCCCCTGGCATTACCGGTACCAATGCTAATTCACCTCATAGGTGGCCCCTGTCCTGTGCCCATGTCCCCTGGCATTCTGTGTCCCCTGGCATTACCTGCCCCTGGCATTACCTGTGCCAATGAAGAGCACCTCATAGGTGGCCCCTGTCCTGTGCCCATGTCCCCTGGCATTCTGTGTCCCCTGGCATTCCCTGTCCCCTGGCATTACCTGTGCCAATGAAGAGCACCTCGTGGTGCCCCCTGTCCCTGTGCCCATGTCCCCTGGCATTCTGTGTCCCCTGGCATTCCCTGTCCCTGGCATTACCTGTGCCAATGAAGAGCACCTCATAGGTGCTCCCTGTCCCCTGGCATTCCCTGCCCCTGGCATTACCTGTGCCAATGAAGAGCACCTCATAGGTGCTCTCTGTCCCTGTGCCCATGTCCCCTGGCATTCCCTGTCCCTGGCATTACCTGTGCCAATGAAGAGCACCTCGTAGGTGGCCCCGTCCAGCCCTGCCACGCGATCCACCACCAGCTGGGTGAAGTTGGCATCCCTCTTGAGCAGCAGCGGGCGCCCGCGCTGGGGTGGCACCGGCTCGTCCATCAGCGGGTGCTTCTTGGCGAAGTTGAGCGTGTTGTCGGGCAGCTCCAGGGAGCTGGCAAAGCCGTTCTGCCGGTGCCAGTCCGTGATGCACTGCCAGGGGCACGGGGGGCACCGTCAGGGCATGGGGGAGGGCACAGGGGAACATCAGGGCACATGAGGGCACTGTCAGGGCACATGAGGGCACGGGGGCACTGGGGTGGGTCCCAATCTCCCTCAGGATGCCACAGATGGATCCTAATCCATCTCAGGGTGGCACAGATGGGTCCCAATTCATCTGAGGGGGCACAGAGGGATCCCAACCCTTCAGAGGGCACCGACGGATGCCAACCCTTCAAAGGTGCCCACCAGCCCCACAGATGGATGCCAACCCCTCAGAGGGCACCACCACCCCAGGGATGGATGCCAACCCCTCAGAGGGCCCCACCAGCCCCACAGATGGATGCCAACCCCTCAGAGGGCACCACCACCCCAGGGATGGATGCCAACCCTTCAGAGGGCACCACCAGCCCAGGGATGGATGCCAACCCTTCAGAGGGCACCACCACCCCAGGGATGGATGCCAACCCTTCAGAGGGCACCACCACCCCAGGGATGGATCCCAATCCCTCAGAGGGCACCACCACCCCAGGGATGGATGCCAATCCCTCAGAGGGCACCACCACCCCAGGGATGGATGCCAACCCTTCAGAGGGCACCACCAGCCCAGGGATGGATGCCAACCCCTCAGAGGGCACCACCACCCCAGGGATGGATGCCAACCCCTCAGAGGGCACCACCACCCCATGGATGGATGCCAACCCCTCAGAGGGCACCACCACCCCAGGGATGGATGCCAACCCCTCAGAGGGCACCACCACCCCAGGGATGGATGCCAACCCCTCAGAGGGCACCACCACCCCAGGGATGGATGCCAACCCCTCAGAGGGCCCCACCAGCCCCACAGATGGATGCCAACCCCTCAGAGGGCACCACCACCCCATGGATGGATGCCAACCCCTCAGAGGGCACCACCACCCCATGGATGGATGCCAACCCCTCAGAGGGCACCACCACCCCATGGATGGATCCCAACCCCTCAGAGGGCACCACCACCCCATGGATGGATGCCAACCCCTCAGAGGGCACCACCACCCCATGGATGGATGCCAACCCCTCAGAGGGCACCACCACCCCAGGGATGGATCCCAATCCCTCAGAGGGCACCACCAGCCCATGGATGGATCCCAATCCCTCAGAGGGCACCACCACCCCAGGGATGGATGCCAACCCCTCAGAGGGCACCCCCAGGCCGTTGCTCTCACCGCGCCGGGCCGGGGCGTGGGCACCTCGCCCGAGTAGCGCCCCCATTTCTGCGCCTGCTCCCGGTACTCCTTGTAGGGCCCCTCGAAGGCCTTCTTCACCTCCAGGATGGGGTAGCGGCAGATGGCAGAGACGTCCACGTCACCCCTGCGGGCACACCGGGAGTGGGCAAAGGGCCAGGGGCACCGTGGGCACCACGGGAACTGGGACAGGGCCACCATGGGCACCACGGGAACTGGGACAAGGCCACCATGGGCACCAGGACAAGGCCACCGTGGCCACTGGGACAAGAGCACCATGGTCACCAGGACAAGGCCACCGTGGCCACCAGGACAAGGCCATCTTGGTCACCGGCACTCACCAGCGGGCCTGGAAGACGCCGAAGAAGGCGGTGTCCTGCCAGCGGGCGCCGGGCAGGGTGAACACGGCCTGCAGGCGGTTGAAGTGCAGCTGCTGCTCGGGGGCCGAGCACACCAGGCGCGCCTTCAGGAACGACGTCCACTTCTTCTGCAGCGTGCGCGCGCCGCCCACGTCACCCTGCGGGGACACGGGCACCGTGGGCACCGGGACACGGCCGCTGTGGGCACCGTGGGCACCGGGACACGGCTGCTGTGGGCACCGCGGGCACTGCAGGCACCGGGACACGGCCGCTGTGGGTACTGCGGGCACCGCGGGCACCGGGACACGGCCGCTGTGGGCACCGTGGGCACCGGGACACGGCCACTGTGGGCACCGCGGGCACTGTGGGCACCGGGACACGGCCGCTGTGGGCACCGCGGGCACTGCGGGCACCGGGACACGGCCGCTGTGGGCACCGCGGGCACTGCGGGCACTGGGACACGGCCACTGTGGGCACCGTGGGCACCGCGGGCACTGGGACACGGCCGCTGTGGGCACCGCGGGCACTGCGGGCACCGGGACACGGCCGCTGTGGGCACTGCAGGCACCGGGACACGGCCACTGTGGGCACTGCGGGCACTGCGGGCACCGGGACACGGCCGCTGTGGGCACCGCGGGCACTGGGACACAGCCACCAGGGGCCACCATAGACATGGCCACCATGAACACCAGAGGCACCAGGACAAGGCCACCACGAGCACCAGGAAAAGGCCACCATGGGCACTAGGACAAGGCCACCATGATGACCACGGCCACCAGGACAAGACCACCATGGGCAGCAGGACAAGGCCACCGTGGGCAGCAGGACAAGGCCACCATGGGCAGCAGGACAAGGCCACCAGGACAAGACCACCATGGTGACCATGGGCACCAGGAAAAGGCCACCATGGGTATCCATGACAAGGCCACCATGCTGACCAGTGGCATTGGGACAAGGCCACCATGGGCAACAGGACAGGGCCACCATGTGACCACGGGCACAAGGACAAGGCCACCATGGGCACCAGGACAAGGCCACCATGGGCATCCAGGACAAGACCACCACGCTGACCACTGGCACTGGGACAAGGCCACCATGGGCAACAGGACAGGGCCACCATTGTGACCACGGGCACCAGCACAAGGTACCTTGCAGACCCGTGCCACCCGTGCCACCACCTGCTCAGCGTAGCAATCACACCCGACTGCCAAACCTCACGCCAACTTCCCAACCCTCAGACGGCTCAGGGCGTGTGCCCAGGTGTGCCCAGGTGTGCCCAGGCGTACCTTGCAGACCCGTGCCACCCGTGCCACCACCTGCTCGGCGTAGCAGTCGTACTCCACGGCGCGCTCGCTGAAGAAGAAGTAAACCTTGTCGTCGTCGCCGCTGCCGCTGCCCGCGCTCTCGGGCACGAAGGCCGACGCCACGAAGTGAGGCTCTGCAAAAGCTCCCTGTCACACCCGTGCCCTGCCCCCCGTCCCCTGCCGTGTCCCCTGTCCCCCGGTGTCCCCACCGTTGAGCCACGAGGTCAGGTGCTCCGTCTTCATGGAGTAGTGCGGGCCCAGGTTGCGCAGGATGACGGGCTCCGTGCCCAGGAAGTTGTTGAAGGTGGCAGAGTAGAGCTCCCCGTCTGTGAGGGAGGTGTTTAAGGGGGGAGGCGGGCACGGGTGGCACCCCCCGTGTCCCCAGAGGTGTCACCTACCCACGATGAGGCCGGTGTGGCCCTTGGTGGGGTCGTAGGGACATTTGCCTTTGCCGTCCTCGAACGCCACCGGGTCCAGGGTGAAGCCGGAGAGCTCCTGGGGGGCACAGGGTGGGGTGGGGGGCACTGGGTCATGTCTGTGCCACCCACACAGGCCCAGGGACATGGACACCCTCCAGGTGACCCTCCTGGGGACGGGGACAGCCTGGGGCCACCCTCCTGGGGACAGAGACACCCTTTGATGAGCGATGGAGATGCCCCCTGATGGTCGTTCTGGGATAGGGACAGTCTTGCATGACCCTGCTGAGGACAGGGACAGCCCTGGGCCACCCTCCTGGGGACAGAGCCACCCGTGGATGAGGGACAGGGACACCCCTGGATGATCCTCTTGGGGACAGGGGCCCTCCAAGATGACCCATCTGGGCCTGTCCCTGATTCAGGTGACCCATCCGGGACACCCCAAGTGCACAAAGACGCCCCCAAGCTGCTCTCACCGCCACAAAAGCACCCAAAACGCCACCCCGGGGGACAGGGCCACCCCTGGGGAGGGCAGGGGACGCTGGGGACAGGGATCTGGGGGGCCACTCACGATGTAGGTGCACTTGGGCTGGAAGGCGTAGGTGCCACACGCGTACAGGTGGGAGCTGTTGTAGCTCTGCAGGAAGCGCACGTAGTTGAAGCAGTCGGTCTGCGAGGGGACACAGGGACATCAGAGGGGACAGGGGACAAGGGAGGGGGCACTGGGGAGGTGGCACAGTAAAGGAGTGGGGACAAGGGACACGGCAGTGGGACAGTGGCACAGTAAAGGAGTGGGGACAAGGGACATGGCATGGGGACAGTGGCACAGTAAAGGAGTGGGGACAAGGGACATGGCATGGGGACAGTGGCACAGTAAAGGAGTGGGGACAAGGGACACGGCATGGGGACAGTGGCACAGTAAAGGAGTGGGGACAAGGGACATGGCATGGGGACAGTGGCACAGTAAAGGAGTGGGGACAAGGGACACGGCATGGGGACAGTGGCACAGTAAAGGAGTGGGGGATCTGGGTGTGGGGACAAGGGACATGATGGCACAGGGACAGAGGTACAGCATAGGGATGGGGACAAGGGACATGGCACAAGGACACTGGCACGCGACAGGGAGAGAGGACAGGGGGCACTGCCACCACATGGGGACAGAGGAATGTGGCATGGCATGGGGACACAGGGACAGGACCCCTGGAGCTGGCACGGCACAGGGACACAGAACATGGCACAAGGACACAGAGCATGGCACAGGGACACAGGGACACGGGACATGACACAAGGACACGGGGACAGGGATGCTGGAGCTGGCACAGCATGGGGACACAGAACATGGCACAGGGACACGGGACATGGCACAGGGACACAGGACATGGCACAATGACATAAGGACAGGATCCTGGAGCTGGCACGGCACAGGGACACAGAGCATGGCACAGGGACACAGGACATGGCACAGGGACACAGGACATGGCACAGGGACACAGGGACAGGACCCCTGGAGCTGGCACGGCACAGGGACACAGAACATGGCACACGGACACAGGACATGGCACAAGGACACAGGGACAGGACCCCTGGAGCTGGCACGGCACAGGGACACAGAGCATGGCACAGGGACACAGGACATGACACAAGGACACAGGGACAGGGATGCTGGAGCTGGCACAGCACAGGGACACAGAACATGGCACAGGGACACAGAGCATGGCACAGGGACACAGGGACATGGGACATGACACAAGGACACAGGGACAGGGATGCTGGAGCTGGCACAGCACAGGGACACAGAACATGGCACAGGGACACAGGACATGGCACAATGACATAAGGACAGGACCCTGGAGCTGGCACGGCACAGGGACACAGGACATGGCACAGGGACACAGGAGATGGCACAGGGACACAGAACATGGCACAGGGACACAGGGACAGGACCCTGGAGCTGGCACGGCACAGGGACACAGGACATGGCACAATGACATGAGGACAGGACCCCTGGAGCTGGCACAGCACAGGGACACAGAACATGGCACAGGGACACAGGACATGGCACAGGGACACAAGGACACAGCCCCTGGCACTGTGCCCCAACCCCCCCATGCCCCCGTGCCCACCTGGTTGTTCTTGCCCTTCTGCACGCACTCCGCCTTCTTCTCCACGGGCGCCTCCCAGGAGATCTGGGGGTGGCACAGGGGTCAGGGGCCGGCAGGGCACCCCCACCCCGAATGCCACCCCGGTTCGGGGTGCCCGGGGGCCTCACCGCCGCCTTGAGCTCCACGGTGCCCGTGGCCAGGGCGAACACGGCCTCGCGGGCACCCACGTAGAGCAGCGCCTCGGCCTCGTCCAGCGTCAGCGTCAGGTAGTGAGAGACCCCGCCCTGGGAGAAACGCCTGGCAGTGTCCTGCAGCTCTGTGGGGACAGGGACAGCGAGATGGGACACGGCAGAGTGTGGGGACACCGGGCTGGGACCCCCCTGTGCCTCTGTGGGGACAGGGACAGCGAGATGGGACATGGCAGAGTGTGGGGACACCGGGCTGGCACCCCCCTGCAGCTCTGTGGGGACAGGGACAGCGAGATGGGACACTGCAGAGTGTGGGGACACCGGGCTGGGACCCCACAGCATCCCCAAACTCTGTCAGATCCCCCCTGCAGCTCTGTGGGGACAGGGACAGCGAGATGGGACATGGCAGAGTGTGGGGACACCGGGCTGGCACCCCCCTGCAGCTCTGTGGGGACAGGGACAGCGAGATGGGACATTGCGGAGTGTGGGGACACCGGGCTGGCACCCCCCTGCAGCTCTGTGGGGACAGGGACAGCGAGATGGGACATTGCAGAGTGTGGGGACACCGGGCTGGGACCCTCCTGTACCTCTGTGGGGACAGGGACAGCGAGATGGGACATTGCAGAGTGTGGGGACACCGGGCTGGGACCCCCCTGTGCCTCTGTGGGAACTTGGGGACCCTCCCCTGCAGCTCTGTGGGGACACCAAGCTGGGACCCCCCCCCCGCAGCTCTCTGGGGACAAGGGGACGCAGGGCAGGGACCCCCGAGGGCACTCCCGCCCCCGCCGGCCACCCCCGGCCCCGTGGCACACAAAGGTCCCTTTGTCACCGAACACAGCGGCCTTTGCAGGGACCCCCCCGCGCCCCCCGGGCTCTGCAGAAAGGAGCCATTGAGGGGACAGCGCCAGGGCCCCGGGCGGGGACAGGGACACGGGGCTGGCACGGCACGGGGGCGGCGGCACGGCTGAGGGTGGGGGCCTGGCCATGGGGACAAGGGACACAGCAAAGGAGTGGGGACAAGGGACACTGCACAGGGACACAGTGAAGGAGTGGGGACAAGGGACATTGCATAGGGACACAGCGAAGGAGTGGGGACAAGGGACACTGCATAGGGACACAGCAAAGGCGTGGGGACAAGGGACATTGCATAGGGACACAGCGAAGGAGTGGGGACAAGGGACACTGCACAGGGACAGGGACACAGCAAAGGCGTGGGGACAAGGGACACTGCACAGGGACAGGGACACAGCAAAGGAGTGGGGACAAGGGACATGGCACAGGGACAGGGACACAGCAAAGGCGTGGGGACAAGGGACACTGCACAGGGACAGTGGCACAATAAAGGGATGGGGACAAGGGACACTGCGCAGGGACAGTGGCACAATAAAGGGATGGGGACAAGGGACACTGCACAGGGACAGTGGCACAATAAAGGGATGGGGACAAGGGACACTGCGCAGGGACAGCTCCAGGTGTAGGGACAAGGGACATGGCCTGAAGACAGCATAGGGACAGTGACACAGTGAAGGGACTGAAGTCTCAGGCACAGGGACGGTGGCATAGCAGAGGGCATGGGGACAGTGGCACGGGACAGGGGGCACTGCCACCACATGGGGACAGGGGAATGTGGCACGGCACGGGGACACAGGGCATGGCACGGGGACAGGGCCACTGGAGCTGGCACGGCACGGGGACACAGGGTGACAGCACAGGGCAGGGACAGAGGCTGCTGGCATGGCATGGGGACACAGGGTGACAGCACAGGGCAGGGACAGAGGCTGCTGGCATGGCATGGGGACACAGGGTGACAGCACAGGGCAGGGACAGAGGCTGCTGGCACGGGACAAGGACAGAACCTCGAGGTGCTGGCGGGGCACTGGACGTGGCAGAGGGACACGACAGGGGACACGGCCGAGGGACAGGACAGGATGATGGCAGGGCGTGGGGACAGGAAATGGCAGAGGGATGGGACAAGGGACACGCAGACAGATGGGACGGATGGGACAGGATGGTGGCAGGGCGTGGACACAGGGGACATGGAGGAGGGACAGGACAAAGGACCTGGCAGAGGGATGGGGACAGGGATGGGACAGGAGACACAGCACAGGGATGGGGACAAGGGACACAGCACGGGGCAGGGCCCCCACGTGCCGGCACACGACTGGGGATGGCACATCTGGCACATCTGGCGCATCCCTGCGTGTCCCCTGCACCCCAGTTTCGGGGACACCCCCCCGACACTGTCTGGGAAGGGACGGGACAAAAGCCACCCGGGGTGGTGACAACACCCCCCACCCTGTCCCCGGTGCCCTGGCACACTCACCCTCGTAGGGCACCGTCCTCCTGGGCACGGCGCTCCACGACGCGCCCGGCGTGCCAGCGGTGCCAGCGGCGCCGGCGGCGAGGAGCAGCAGCAGCAGCAGCGCGGTGCCAGCGGCCATGGCCCCGGGGCGGCGCTGGGGACACCGCGGGGTCCCTGCGGGGGGACACGGGGTGCCCTCAGTGCCACGGGGCAGCGGCGCGGGCGGCGTCACGCGGGCGGCGCGGGCACAAGGCGGCATTGAGCGCGCCGTCACGAGGCCGGGGCGCCCCACGCCCCGGGCACAGCGAGGAAACGGGGACGGGGACCGGGGCGGGCACTGCCCGGTGCCCCCCGCGCCCCGCCCGGTGCCCCCGGCGTGCCCTGCACGGTGCCCCCGGCGTGCCCTGCACGGTGCCCGGGGCGGGCGGGATGCGGCGGGGATTGTTCGGGCCGGCCCGGCGGGAAGCAGGAAACCGGGGGGGGCCCGGGGGGGCCCCGGTGACGGCTCGGGAAGGATTTCCGGGAGGGCGGGGGACGGGAAGGGCCGTGGGAATGGGGGAGACCCCCGGGAGGGCTTCCTGCGGCGGGGGAGGGTGGCACGGGCACAGCTGGGGCGTGATGGGCACAGCTGGGGTGGCACGGGCACAGCTGGGGTGTGATGGGCACAGCTGGGGTGTGACAGCCGTATCTGGGGTGTGAAAGCCACAGCTGGGGTGGCACAGGAACCTCTGGCGTGTGACAGCCACAGCTGGGGTGGCATTGGCACAGCTGGGGTGCCAGGGACATATCTGGGGTGTGACGGCCACATCTGGGGTGTGACGGCCACATCTGGGGTGTGACAGCCACAGCTGGGGTGGCATGGGCACAGCTGGGGTGCCAGGGACGTATCTGGGGTGTGACGGCCACATCTGGGGTGTGACGGCCACAGCTGGGGTGGCACGGGCACAGCTGGGGTGCCAGGGACATCTCGGGTGCCAAGGGCATGGCTGGGGGTGTCACGGCCGCATCTGGGGTGTGACAGCCACGTTTGGGATGTCAGGGGCACATCTGGGCTGCCACGGGCACATCTGGGTGCCACGGGCACATCTGGGCTGTCACGGGCGCATTTGGGGCGCCGGCTGAGGTGCCACATGGAGAATTGGGGTCCCACAGGCAAAGATGGGGGGGAAGGGGGGGTGTCACAGGCCTGGCCAGGGTACCACGGGCAGAAATCGGGGTGCCACGAGCACAGCCGGGGCACAAGAGACAAATGCGGGGTGCCCTGGGCGCAGCTGGGGTGCCCTGGGCCAGTCTGGGGTGCCCCAGGATCGGCCAAAGCCGCCGCGGGCACGGCCGGGGCTCAACAGGC
The DNA here is from genome assembly GCA_021963965.1 of Artemisiospiza belli. NCBI lineage: Eukaryota > Metazoa > Chordata > Aves > Passeriformes > Passerellidae > Artemisiospiza > Artemisiospiza belli. Next base: position 1,116,708 of record JAKDEW010000046.1, read on the forward strand.
ACGGCTGGGCTTGCAACAGGCACGGCGACAGGGACAAAGCACGGCCGCGGTGCCACAGGCCACGGGGCACGGCCGGGGTGCCAGGGGCACGGCCGGGCGCCCAAAGCGGGGACAGCACCCTCGGGGCGCCACAGCCACAGCCAAACCCCGAGATCGGCGCTGGACGCTCCGGGAGCGCCCTGAGGGGCCCGGCCGGGGGGGGTCCCCACACGGTGCCACCCGCGGTCCCCACACGGTGCCACCCCCGGTCCCCACACGGTGCCACCACGGCGCTGCCCGCCCAAGCCACGCGCCCCCGGCACACCCCGCTCCCCGCCGCCGTTACCGTGGGGGGGATTTCCCGCTGCACCGACGGCTCCGAGCGGCGGAGGGGGCGATTCCGGCCCCCCCATCCACGGGCGGATCGCGGTGGGGATGGGCGGGGGGGGGGGGGGGGAGCCGGCAGCGATTCCCGGTACCGGGAGGAACAAAGCGCCTCCTCCTCCTCCCTCCCGCCCCCGCGGCTCCGCCACAACAATACCGGGGCGGAGCGGGGGGGGGGGGCCCGCACTCACCTCAGGGCGCGGCGGCGGCGGCGGCGGCGGCGGCGGCGGCGGCGGCGGCGGCGGCGGGGCGGGCGGCGGCGGAGCGGGGCGGGCGGGAGGGGGGGTTTAGGGGGGCCCGGCCGGGGCGGCGGGAGGCGGGCGGCGGAACGGAGCGGGGCGGGGGCCCGGGCGGGGCGGCGGAGGGAGGCGGCGGAGCGGGGCGGGGGTTCCGGGGGGCGCGGGGGGGCCCGGCCGGGGCGCGGGAGGCGGGAGCGGCGCTGAGGGGGAGCGCGCGGCGCGGCCCCGAGCGGCCCCGCCCCGCCCGTGACGTCACGGACCCCTCAGAGGAGGGGGCTCGGGTCGGGTCGGGTCAGATCGGAACCGTTCGGGTCAGATCGGAACCGTTCGGGTCAGATCGGAACCGTTCGGGAGGGTCTGAGCGGATCGGAACCGCTCCGGTCTAATCGGAACCGTTCGGGTCTAATCGGACCCCGGTCCAATCGGAACCGCGTCCGCTCGGAACCAGTCGGGTCTTACTGGGACCAGTTGGCTCAACGATGCTCAGCCCAGCTCAGTTCGGCTCGGTTTGGGTCCCATCCAGAACCACTCGGCCCAGTTTAGTCCACTGGCCTCGCTTGGCTTAACCAGGCTTGGCCCAGTTCAGAGTGTCCCGGTTGGGCTCAGCCCAGTTCAGGCCAGTTTAACCAGGCTCAGCTCAATCCAGCTTGGTTTAGCCCAGCTTGGGTTCACCCAGTCTGGTTTAACCCGGGTCAATCCAGCCTGGCTTTACTGGCCTGGCTCGGTTCGGCTTAGCCTGGTTTTACCCACCCCAGTTTGGCACAGTTCAGCCCAGCTTAACCAGGCTCGGCCTATCCCAGTTTGGCTCAGCTCATCCCAATCCATCCCAGTTTGACCAGTGCCATCCCTGGTGTCATCCTCAATGCCATCCCAGTGCCACCTTGGTGCCATCCTGGTGCCACCTTGGTGCCATCCTGGTGCCCAGAATCCCTTCCCAGAGAGAACAAGGACAAAGCCCAGGTGGGCACCAGGTGTGGCAGCACAGCCAGGTCACCTCCAGGGACAGGACAAGTGCCACGTGGTGCCACCCCCGCTGGGACACGGCCGAGCTGGCACGGCCACCGGGCACCTCTCCAGGGGCTGGCACCGCGCTCCGCTAATTAACAGGGCCGAGATAATGAGGGCACCGCAGCGGGCACTGAGCTGTGACCCCAAAGCCAGCAGGGAGGGGAATGGGGAGAGGGAGGCGCTGCCCGCGTCCCCTGGCACCCCAAAATGAACGGAGACACAACCCTGGTGGGCAGTCAGGGACCCCAAAATGGCCAGGGACCCCTCAATGCCTGGGGACCCCCAAATGCCCAAGGAACCCACAGTGCCCAGAGACCCCCAAATGCCCAGGGACCCTCAATGCCAGAGACCCCACACTGCCCGGAACCCCCAAATGCTCACAGACCCCTCAATGCCCAGGGACCACCCCAGTACCCAGAAACCCCTCAATGCCCAGGGGCCCCCCAAATGCCCCTCAGTGCCCTCCTCGGGGACAATTCGGGGGTGTCGCCTCCCCCCTCCGCGGGCACCACATGTGCCCTCACACCGGAAAGGGGCGCGGTCTAATCAGAGGGCGTGGTTTTCACATAATCGACCAATAGGAAGCGGCGAACTTCGAACTGACCGCGCCCCCTGCCCCGCCCAGCCAACTTCAGGCGTTTGAACGTCAATCAAAATCATGGCGGGTGGCCGTCTGACCAATCACAGGCAGCTCCCGGCGTGGGGGAGGGATTTAGCCGTTATCAACCAATAAAAATGAGTAATGGGCGGAGCCTAGTTCTCGCGTGCGCAGGCGCGTTTCCGCCTAACCCGGAAGTTCTGCTGAAGGCGCTTCCGGTGCGGCGGCCGTGCGGCTTCATCAGGGCCCGCTCCCGTTCCCGGCTCCGCTCCCGGTCCCGGCCCCGTTCGGGGCCCCGCTCCCGGCGCAGCCATGGCGGACGTGACCGCCCGTAGCCTGCAGTATGAGTACAAGGCGGTGAGTGCGCGCTCGGTGCCCTGAACCCCGTCCCGTTACCATGGGCGCACCCCGGTACTGTGAGCCCGTCCCGTTATCATGGGCGCACCCCGGTACGGTGAGCCCATCACGTTACCGTGAGCTCCCTCCACCCCAACTGGGACTCGGTATGGGACCCTCAGCCTCGTACTGGGTCCTCGGACCCCAGTTTGGGATTCCCGTGTCCCAGTTTGGGGTTCCCCAGCCCCATTTTGGGATCTCCTGTCCCGTTTTGGGACCCCTCTCAACCCCATTTTGACACCCCCAATCCCATTTTGGGACCCCCTCGATTTCTTCCAGCGCCAGTTCATCCCCTCAACCCCATTCCCGTCACCCCAAATCCCATTTCAGTCCCATTTTACCCCATATTAACCCCATTTCAATCCCATTGTATCCCATATTAATCCCGTTTAACCCCATTTTAACCTCATTTCAATCCCATTTTCCCCCAGAACTCCAACCTGGTGCTCCAGGCCGACAGCTCCCTGATCAAATGGGGAATCCCATTTCAATCCCATTTTACCCCATATTAATCCCATTTCAATCCCATTTTACCCCATTTTAACATCATTTTAATCCCATTTTCCCCGTTTTTTCCCCAGAACTCCAACCTGGTGCTCCAGGCTGACTGCTCGCTGATTGAGTGGGGAATCCCATTTCATCCCATTTCAATCCCATTTTACCCCATTTTAACCCCATTTAACCCCATTTTAATCCCATTTTACCCCATTTTAATCCCATGTTACCCCATATTAATCCCATTTAAATCCTGTTTTACCCCAGATTAATCCAATTTAATCCCATTTTCCCCCAGAACTCCAACCTGGTGCTCCAGGCCGACCGCTCACTGATCAAATGGGAAATCCCATTTTACCCCAGTTAAATCCCATTTTACCCCAGTTAAATCCCATTTTACCCCAGTTAAATCCCATTTTACCCCAGTTAAATCCCATTTTACCCCATTTAAATCCCATTTTACCCCATTTAAATCCCATTTTGACGCCATTTTACCTCATGTTGACGCCATTTTACCTCATGTTGACGCCATTTTACCCCATTTGACGCCATTTTACCCCATTTTGACGCCATTTTACCCCATTTTAACACCATTTTATCCCATTTTAACACCATTTTACCCCATTTTGACGCCATTTTACCCCATTTTAACGCCATTTTATCCCATTTTAACGCCATTTTTCCCATTTTCCCCCAGAACTCCAACCTGGTGCTCCAAGCCGACCGCTCGCTGATCAAATGGGAAATCCCATTTTACCCCATTTAAATCCCATTTTACCCCATTGAAATCCCATTTTACCCCAGTTAAATCCCATTTTACCCCATTTAAATCCCATTTTGACGCCATTTTACCCCATTTTGACGCCATTTTACCTCATGTCGACGCCATTTTACCTCATGTTGACGCCATTTTACCTCATGTTGACGCCATTTTACCCCATTTTAACGCCATTTTACCCCATTTTGACGCCATTTTACCCCATTTTGACGCCATTTTACCTCATGTTGACGCCATTTTACCTCATGTTGACGCCATTTTACCCCATTTTGACGCCATTTTATCCCATTTTAACGCCATTTTATCCCATTTTAACTCCATTTTACCCCATTTTAACACCATTTTACCCCATTTTAACGCCATTTTACCCCATTTTAACGCTATTTTTCCCATTTTCCCCCAGAACTCCAACCTGGTGCTCCAGGCCGACCGCTCGCTGATCGACCGCACGCGCCGGGACGAGCCCACGGGGGAGGTTCTGTCCCTGGTGGGGAAGCTCGAGGGGACCCGCATGGGGGACAAGGCCCAGAGGACCAAACCCCAGATGCAGGAGGAGAGGAGAGCCAAGTGAGCAGGAAAAATTGGGAATTTTCAGGGAATTTTCATCCCGGGATCATGGGGGAAATTATGGCAGAGGTTCTGGTTTGGGTTCGGAAAAGTTGATTTTTGCTGGTGGTTGATTTCTCAAAAGATTGGATTTTTTTCGGTGCTAAGTATCCCAAAATATTTGGGGTTTTTGGTAGTAAATATTCAAAATAATCTGTTTTTCTTGGTGCTAAATATCCCAAAAACCTGCTTTTCCTGGTGCCCAATTTCCAAAAAAATCTCATATTTTGGTGCCAAATTTTTCAAAAAAAAGGTTTTTTTGGTGCTAAATATCCCAAAAAAATCTTCTCTTCTTGGTGCTAAATATCCCAAAAAATGCTGCTTTTCTTGGTGCCAAATATCAAAAAAAAAATTGCATTTTTTGGTGTAAAATACCCCAAAAAATTTGCTTTTTCTGGTGCTAAATATCCCCAAAAAATCTCTTTTTTTTTGGAGCTTCCCCTTTTCCAACTCAACATTTTTGGGGTGGAAAACCCAAAATCCCAAACAAACCCAACTGAGAGCCACCAAAATGATCACAAAAAATGAAAATAAATCAACGTTTTCTCAATTTTTTGGAGTAAATTTTTTGGAAAAAGCCGGATTTGGCCATGAGGGATTGGGAAACCCAAAACTCCAAACCAACCCAACTGTGAGCCACCAAAATCATCTAAAAAAAAAGAAAAAGAAATAATTTTTTTCTCAAATTTTTGGAATAAATTAATCTGGAAAAAGCAGGATTTGGCCGTGAAGGAACTTTTGGGATTGGGAAACCCAAAACCGCAAACAAATCCCAACTACGAGCCACCACAATCATCTAAAAAAAAATTAAAATAAATCCATTTTTTTTCAATTTTTTGGAGTAAATCAATCTGGAAAAAGCAGGATTTGGCCCTGAGGGAATTTTTAGGGTTGGAGAACCCAAAACTCCAAACCAACCCCAATTGGAAGCCACCAAAATCATCACAAAAAAATGAAAATAAATCAAATTTTCATTGTGTTTTTTTGGGAAAAAATGGGTCAGAAAAAGCAGGAGTTGCTCCCTGAGCACCCCTAATTCCCAGTTTTCCCCAATTTTCCCAGGAGGAGGAAGAGGGACGAGGACAGGCACGACATCAACAAGATGAAGGGCTACACGCTGCTGTCCGAGGGCATCGACGAGATGGTGGGCATCATCTACAAGCCCAAGACCAAGGAGACGCGAGAGACCTACGAGGTTCTCCTGAGCTTCATCCAGGCCGCCCTGGGCGACCAGGTGAGATCTGGGGGCGCCTCTGGGGTTTGGGACTGGGGGTCCAGCCCTGGTGGCCCCGTGGGATGAGGTTGGGAGGTGTGGAATGGGTTGGGTTGGAAGGGGTTGTGGAAGTTCTACCATGGGTTGAGATGTTTTCTGCTGGATCAGCTTGGGTTGGACACTCCCAGGGATCCCAGCTGCTCTGGAGAGTCCATCCCAGCTCTGCACCCAAAATCCCACCCAAATCTCCACATGGAACCATGGAATGGGTTGGGTTGGAAGGGGTTGTGAAGTTCTACCATGGGTTGAGATGTTTTCTACTGGATGGACCTGGGTTTGGACACTCCCAGGGATCCCAGCTGCTCTGGGAATCCATCCCAGCCCCATACCCAACAATTCTTCCCAAAATCCCACCCAAATCTCCACATGGAACCATGGATGGGTTGGGTTGGAAGGGGTTGTGGAAGTTATGAAGTTCTACCATGGGTTGGGATGTTTTCTGCTGGATGGACCTGGGTTTGGACACTCCCAGGGATCCCAGCTGCTCTGGAGAGTCCATCCCACCACCTTCCCAAAATCCCACCCAAATGTCCACATGGAACGATGGAGTGGGTTGGGTTGGAAGGGGTTGTGAAGTTCTACCATGGGTTGAGATGTTTTCTACTGGATGGACCTGGGTTTGGACACTCCCAGGGATCCCAGCTGCTCTGGGAATCCATCCCAGCCCCATACCCAACAATTCTTCCCAAAATCCCACCCAAATCTCCACGTGGAACCATGGAATAGGTTGGATTAGAAGGGTTTGTAGAAGTTATGAAGTTCTACCATGGGTTGAGATGTTTTCTGCTGGATCAGCCTGGGTTGGACACTCCCAGGGATCCCAGCTGCTCTGGAGAGTCCATCCCACCACTGCACCCAAAATCCCACCCAAATCTCCACATGGAACCATGGAATGGGTTGGGTTGGAAGGGGTTGTGGAAGTTCTACCATGGGTTGAGATGTTTTCTGCTGGATCAGCCTGGGTTTGGACACTCCCAGGGATTCCAGCTTCTCTGGGGATTCCATGCCAGCTCCTCACTCAAAATCCCACCTAAGTGCCTGCAGGGAATCATGGAATGGTTTGGGTTTGAGGAACACCAAAGCTCATCAGGTCCCACCATGAGCTGGGGCATTTTTCACTGGATGAGGTGGCTCCAGAATGGTCTTGGACACTTCTAAGGATCCCAGCTTCTCACCCAGTATTATTTCCCAAAATTCCACCTAACCCTGCCCATGGAACCATGGACGGTTTGGGTTTGAGGAACACCAAAGCTCACCTGGTCCCACCACAAGCTGGGCCATCTCCCAGTGTCCCAGATGGCTCCGACTTGGCCTTGGACACTTCTAAGGATCCCAGCTCCTCACCCAATATTATTTCCCAAAATTCCACCTGAACCTGCCCATGGAGCCATGGACGGTTTGGGTTTGAGGAACACCAAAGCTCATCAGGTCCCAACACGAGCTGGGACATCTCCCAGTGTCCCAGGTGGCTCCAACTTGGCCTTGGACACTTCTAAGGATCCCAGCTCCTCACCCAATATAATTTCCCAAAGTCCCACCCAGATCTCCACATGGAGCCATGGAATGGTTTGGGTTTGAGGAACACCAAAGCTCACCTGGTCCCACCATGGGTCCCACACTTTCTACTGTCCCGGGTGACTCCAGAATGGTCTTGGAGAGTTCTAAGGATCCCAGCTCCTCACCCAATATAATTTCCCAAAATTCCACCTAAACCTGCCCATGGAGCCATGGACGGTTTGGGTTTGAGGAACACCAAAGCTCACCTGGTCCCACCACAAGCTGGGCCATCTCCCAGTGTCCCAGATGGCTCCAACTTGGCCTTGGACACTTCTAAGGATCCCAGCTCTTCACCCAATATTATTTCCCAAAGTCCCACCTAAACCTGCCCATGGAACCATGGACGGTTTGGGTTTGAGGAACACCAAAGCTCCCCTGGTCCCACCACGAGCTGGGCCATCTCCCAGTGTCCCAGGTGGCTCCAACTTGGCCTTGGACACTTCCAGGGATCCCAGCTTCTCATCACTCCCAAAAGGAAGAGCTCCTTCCCAAAATCCCACCCAAATCTCCAGAAGGAACCATGGATGGTTTGGGTTTGAGGAACACCAAAGCTCCCCTGGTCCCACCACAAGCTGGGCCATCTCCCAGTGTCCCAGGTGGCTCCAACTTGGTCTTGGACACTTCTAAGGATCCCAGCTCCTCACCCAATATAATTTCCCAAAGTCCCACCTAACCCTGCCCATGGAACCATGGACGGTTTGGGTTTGAGGAACACCAAAGCTCATCAGGTCCCACCACAAGCTGGGCCATCTCCCAGCGTCCCGGGTGGCTCCGGCCCGGTCCCAGCTGAGCGCTGCCGGTGTCCTGTCCCTCCCCAGCCCCGGGACATCCTGTGCGGGGCCGCGGACGAGGTCCTGGCCGTGCTGAAGAACGAGAAGCTGCGGGACAAGGAGCGGCGCAAGGAGGTGGAGCTGCTGCTGGGCCCCACCGACGACACGCGCTACCACGTGCTGGTCAACCTGGGCAAGAAGATCAGCGACTACGGCGGGGACAAGGACATCCAGAACATGGGTACGACACAGTTGGGAATTTGGGGTTTTTTTTTGATCTTTTTTTGGGATTTTTTAGGGATTTTCTTGGATTTTTTAGGGATTTTTTGCGATTTTTTTTCATGATTTTTGTTTTCATTTTGGAGGATTTTTTCAGAATTTAAAATTATTTTTCCTTTATTACTTTATATATATATTATATATAAATATATATATATATATATATATATATTACTTTATATATATATGTATATTTTTAAATTTTTTTATTTTTGGGGGGTTTTTTTGGGTTTTTTGGTAACTTTTTTGCAATTTTTTCTGCGATTTTGGGAGGAATTTTGAAGATTTTTTTTATTTTTTTCAATATTACTATATACATATATATTATTATATTATCAGTTTTATTGATTTTCTTCTGGACTTGTTTTTTTTATCTTGTCAGGATTATTATTTATTTTTTGGGGGATTTTTTTGGGATTCCGGGTGAATTGTGGGTGGATCCCATGCGGAATTCCGAGTGGATTCTGAGGGAATTCCCAGTGAATTCTGGGTGAATTCTGGGTACATTTTGGTTGGATTCCAGATGAATTCTGGGTGGATTCCATGTGGATCCCAGTCAGAATTCCAGGCATTCCCAGTGAATTCTGGGTGAATTCTGGGTGAATTCTGGGTGAATTCTGGGTACATTTTGGTTGGATTCCAGATGAATTCTCGGTGGATTCCATGTGGATCCCAGTCAGAATTCCAGGCGTGGATCCCAGTCAGAATTCCAGGCATTCCCAGTGAATTCCGTGTGGGATTCCGGGTGCATTTTGGGTGAATTCTGGGTGGATCCCATGTGGAATTCTGAGTGGATTCTGAGGGAATTCCCAGTGAATTCTGGGTGAATTCTGGGTACATTTTGCTTGGATTCCATGTGGATCCCAGTCAGAATTCCAGGCATTCCCAGTGAATTCCTTGTGGGATTCCGGGTGCATTTTGGGTGAATTCTGGGTGGATCCCATGTGGAATTCTGAGTGGATTCTGAGGGAATTCCCAGTGAATTCTGGGTGAATTCTGGGTACATTTTGCTTGGATTCCATGTGGATCCCAGTCAGAATTCCAGGCATTCCCAGTGAATTCCTTGTGGGATTCCGGGTGCATTTTGGGTGAATTCTGGGTGGATCCCATGCGGAATTCCGAGTGGATTCTGAGGGAATTCCCAGTGAATTCTGAGTGAATTCTGGGTGAATTCTGGGTACATTTTGCTTGGATTCCAGATGAATTCTGGGTGGATTCCATGCGGATCCCAGTCAGAATTCCAGGCATTCCCAGTGAATTCCCAGTGAATTCTGGGTACATTTTGCTTGCATTCCATGTGGATCCCAGTCAGAATTCCAGGCGTGGATCCCAGTCAGAATTCCAGGCATTCCCAGTGAATTCCGTGTGGGATTCCGGGTGCATTTTGGGGGAATTCTGGGTGGATCCCATGCGGAATTCCGAGTGGATTCTGAGGGAATTCCCAGTGAATTCTGGGTACATTTTGCTTGGATTCCAGATGAATTCTCAGTGGATTCCATGTGGATCCCAGTCAGAATTCCATGTGGATCCCAGTCAGAATTCCAGGCATTCCCAGTGAATTCCTTGTGGGATTCCGGGTGAATTTTGGGTGAATTCTGGGTGGATCCCATGTGGAATTTTGAGTGGATTCTGAGGGAATTCCCAGTGAATTCTGGGTGAATTCTGGGTACATTTTGCTTGGATTCCATGCGGATCCCAGTCAGAATTCCAGGCATTCCCAGTGAATTCCTTGTGGGATTCCGGGTGCATTTTGGGGGAATTCTGGGTGGATCCCATGCGGAATTCCGAGTGGATTCTGAGGGAATTCCCAGTGAATTCTGGGTGAGTTCTGGGTACATTTTGGTTGGATTCCAGATGAATTCTGGGTGGATTCCATGTGGATCCCAGTCAGAATTCCAGGCATTCCCAGTGAATTCCATGTGGGATTCCGGGTGCATTTTGGGGGAATTCTGGGTGGATCCCACGCGGAATTCCGAGTGGATTCTGAGGGAATTCCCAGTGAATTCCGGGTGCATTTTGCTTGGATTCCAGATGAATTCTGGGTGGATCCCATGCGGAATTCCGAGTGGATTCTGAGGGAATTCCCAGTGAATTCTGGGTACATTTTGGTTGGATTCCAGATGAATTCTCAGTGGATTCCATGTGGATCCCAGTCAGAATTCCAGGCGTGGATCCCAGTCAGAATTCCAGGCATTCCAGTGAATTCCGTGTGGGATTCCGGGTGCATTTTGGGGGAATTCTGGGTGGATCCCATGTGGAATTCTGAGTGGATTCTGAGGGAATTCCCAGTGAATTCTGGGTGAATTCTGGTACATTTTGCTTGGATTCCAGATGAATTCTGGTGGATTCCATGTGGATCCCAGTCAGAATTCCAGGCGTGGATCCCAGTCAGAATTCCAGGCGTGGATCCCAGTCAGAATTCCTTGTGGGATTCCGGGTGCATTTTGGGGGAATTCTGGGTGGATCCCATGCGGAATTCCGAGTGGATTCTGAGGGAATTCCCAGTGAATTCTGGGTGAATTCTGGGTGAATTCTGGGTACATTTTGCTTGGATTCCAGATGAATTCTGGGTGGATTCCGTGCGGATCCCAGTCAGAATTCCAGGCATTCCCAGTGAATTCCGTGGGGGATTCCGGGTGCATTTTGGGGGAATTCTGGGTGGATCCCGTGTGCAATTCCAGCCATCCCCCTGCCCCGTTCCCTGCAGATGACAACATCGATGAGACCTACGGGGTGAACGTGCAGTTCGAGTCCGACGAGGAGGTGGGGACGGCTCCTCTGGGGTCACCCCTGTCCCCTTGCCTTTAAATCCCATTTTCCTTAAATCCCATTCCCATTTTCCTGTGTCCCGTTTTGCTTTACCCGATTTTCTTTATCCCACATTCCTTAATCCCGTTTCCTGTGTCCCATTTTCTTCCTGGTTCCCCATTGATCCCATTTTCCTTTATCCCATTTCCATTTTCCTTGATCCCATTTCCTTTGTCCTTGATCCCATTTTCTGTTATCCCATTCTTTTCATGGAACCACCTTTATCCCATTTTATTCTATCCCATTTCTATTTCCCTTGATCCCATTTTCCTGTGTCCCGTTTTGCTTTACCCAATTTTCTTTATTTCACGTTCCTTGATCCCATTTCCCTTAAATCCATTTCACTTTATCCCATTTTCCTCCTGGTTCCCCATTGATCCCATTTTCCTTTATCCCATTTCCATTTTCCTTGATCCCATTTCCTTTGTCCTTGATCCCATTTTCTGTTATCCCATTCTTTTCATGGAACCACCTTTATCCCATTTTATTCTATCCCATTTCTATTTCCCTTGATCCCATTTTCCTGTGTCCCCGTTTTGCTTTACCCAATTTCTTTATTTCACGTTCCTTGATCCCATTTCCCTTAAATCCATTTCACTTTATCCCATTTTCCTCCTGGTTCCTCATTGATCCCATTTTCCTTTATCCCATTTCCATTTTTTTATCCTATTTCCTTCATCCCATTTCCTTCCATCCCATTTCCATTTCCCTTTATCCCGTTTCCCTTTATTCCATTTTTTTCATGGAACCACCTTTATCCCATTTCCCTTAAATCCCATTTCCATTTCCTTAAATCCATTTCATTTTATCCCATTTTCCTCCTGGTTCCCCATTGATCCCATTTCCCTTGATCCCATTTCCCTTGATCCCATTTCCATTTCCTTTGTCCCATTTCCACTTTCCTTTGTCCCATTTCCATTTCCTTCCATCCCATTTCCATTTTCCTTTATCCCATTTATTATCCAATTCTTTTCATGTCCATTTTCCTTGTGGGACCACTTTTATCCCATTCCCATTTCCATTTCTCCTTTTCCTTTTCTCTCTTTATCCCATTTCCCTTGATCCCATTCCCATTTCCCTTTATCCCATTTTGCTTTATCCTTTATCCCACTTCCCTTGAATCCCATTTCCCTTAAATCCATTTCACTTTATCCCATTTTCCTCCTGGTTCCCCATTGATCCCATTTCCCTTGATCCCATTGATCCCATTTTCCTTTGTCCCATTTCCATTTTCCTTTGTCCCATTTCCATTTCCTTCCATCCCATTCCATTTCCCTTTATCCCATTTTGCTTTATCCTTTTCCCATTTCCTTTATCCCATTTCCCTTTATCCCATTTCCCTTTATCCCATTTCCCTTTATCCCATTTCCCTTTATCCCATTTTGCTTTATCCTTTTCCCATTTCCCTTTATCCCATTTCCCTTTATCCCATTTCCCTTAAATCCCATTTCCCTTAAATCCATTTCACTTTATCCCATTTTCCTCCTGGTTCCCCATATGATCCATTTTCCTTGATCCCATTTCCATTTTCCTTTATCCCATTTTGCTTTATCCTTTTCCCATTTCCCTTGATCCCATTTCCCTTTATCCCATTTCCCTTTATCCCATTTCCCTTTATCCCATTTCCCTTTATCCCATATTTTGGGAGGAAACGAATAAAATGGAATTTGCGGGGGGGGAAAAGAGGCAAAAAAAAATGGGATTTCTGAGGGGGGAAAAAAGGGATTTTGAGGGGAAAAGAAGGGTAAAAATGGGATTTTTTGAGGGAAAAAAAGGGATTTTGAGGGGGAAAGAAGGGTAAAAATGGGATTTTTGAGGAATAAAGGGATTTTTGAGGAATAAAGGGACAAAATGGGGGCTGTCCCCACAGGAGGGGGACGAGGACATCTACGGGGAGGTTCGGGACGAGGCGTCGGACGATGACCTGGAGGGGGACGAGGCCGTGGTGCGCTGCACGCTGTCGGCCAACGTGAGTGTGGGACTGCTGGCAAATGGATTTGGGGGTTTTTAGGGGATTTTTTGGGGTTTTTATGGGATGGTTTTGGGGGGTTTTTGGGTTTTTAATGGAATTTTTGGGGTTTTTATGGGATGTTTTTTGGGGGGTTTTGGGTTTTTAATGGAATTTTTTGGGGTTTTTTTGGGGGGGTTTTTATGAGGTTTTAATGGATTTTAAATGGGATTTTTTAAACAGGATTTTAATGGGAGTTTGTAAATGGGATTTTTTTGGATGGGATTTTGATGGGTTTTTTCATGGGATTTTTGGGGTTTTTATGGAATTTTTGGGGTTTTTATGGGATGTTTTTGGGGTATTTTGGGTTTTTAATGGAATTTTTTGGGGTTTTTTTTGGGGGGTATTTATGAGGTTTTAATGGGAATTTTTTTGGATTTTAAATGGGATTTTTTAAATAGGGTTTTAATGGGAGTTTGTAAATGGGATTTTTTGGATGGGATTTTGATGGGTTTTTTCATAGGATTTTTGGGGGTTTTTATGGAATTTTTGGGGTTTTTATGGGATGTTTTTGGGGGCTTTTTGGGTTTTTAATGGAATTTTTTGGGGTTTTTTTTTGGGGGGTATTTATGAGGTTTTAATGGATTTTAAATGGGATTTTTTAAACAGGATTTTAATGGGAGTTTGTAAATGGGATTTTTTTTGGATGGGATTTTGATGGGTTTTTTCATGGGATTTTTGGGGGTTTTTATGGATTTTTGGGGTTTTTATGGGATGGTTTTGGGGGGTTTTTTGGGTTTTTATGGAATTTTTTGGGGGGGGTATTTATGAGGTTTTAATGGGAGTTTTTTTGGATTTTAAATGGGATTTTTTCAATAGGATTTTAATGGGAGTTTGTAAATGGGATTTTTTTGGATGGGATTTTGATGGGTTTTTTCATGGGATTTTTGGGGGTTTTTATGGAATTTTTGGGGTTTTTATGGGATGTTTTTGGGGTTTTTTTGGGTTTTTAATGGAATTTTTTGGGGTTTTTTTTTGGGGGGTATTTATGAGGTTTTAATGGGAGTTTTTTTGGATTTTAAATGGGATTTTTTAAATGGGATTTTAATGGAGTTTGTAAATGGGGTTTTTTTGGATGGGATTTTGATGGGTTTTTTCATGGGATTTTTGGGGGTTTTTATGGGATTTTTGGGGTTTTTATGGGATGTTTTAGGGGGTTTTTTGGGTTTTTAATGGAATTTTTTGGGGTTTTTTTTTGGGGGGTATTTTTGAGGTTTTAATGGATTTTAAATGGGATTTTTTAACAGGATTTTAATGGGAGTTTGTAAATGGGGTTTTTTTGGATGGGATTTTGATGGGTTTTTTCATGGATTTTTGGGGGTTTTTAATGGAATTTTTGGGGTTTTTATGGGATGTTTTTTGGGGGGTTTTTGGGTTTTTAATGGAATTTTTTGGGGTTTTTTTTTTTGGGGGTATTTATGAGGTTTTAATGGGAGTTTTTTTGGATTTTAAATGGGATTTTTTAACAGGATTTTAATGGGAATTTGTAAATGGGATTTTTTTTGGATGGGATTTTGATGGGTTTTTTCATGGGATTTTTGGGGGGTTTTTTTATTGGACTTTTTAAAATGAGGTGTTTTAAAACTGGGTTTTTAAAATGAGATTTTTAGGGGAATTTTGGGATTTTAATGGGATTTTTTAAGTGGGATTTTGGCGATTTTTATGGGAATTTTGGGATTTTAATGGGATTTTTTGTTGGGATTTTTTGTTGGGATTTTTGGCGATTTTTATGGGAATTTTGGGATTTTAATGGGATTTTTTGTTGGGATTTTTGACGATTTTTATGGGAATTTTGGGATTTTAATGGATTTTTTGTTGGGATTTTTGAAGTGGGATTTTTGGCGATTTTTATGGGAATTTGGGATTTTATGGGTTTTTTTTAAATGGGATTTTAATGGGAGTTTGTAAATGGGATTTTTTTGGATGGGATTTTGATGGGTTTTTTCATGGGATTTTTGGGGGTTTTTGATTGGGCTTTTTAAAATGAGGTGTTTTCAAATTGGGTTTTTAAAATGAGATTTTTAGGGGAATTTTGGGATTTTAATGGGATTTTTTGTTGGGATTTTTGGCGATTTTTTATGGGAATTTTGGGATTTAATGGGATTTTTTAAAACGGGATTTTTTTAAATGGGATTTTAATGGGAGTTTGTAAATGGGATTTTTTTGGATGGGATTTTGATGGGTTTTTTCATGGGATTTTTGGGGGTTTTTATGGAATTTTTGGGGTTTTTATGGGATGGTTTTGGGGGTTTTTTGGGTTTTTAATGGAATTTTTGGGGGTTTTTTTTGGGGGGTATTTATGAGGTTTTAATGGGAAATTTTGTGGATTTTAAATGGGATTTTTTAAATAGGGTTTTAATGGGAGTTGGTAAATGGGATTTTTTTGGATGGGATTTTGATGGGTTTTTTCATGGGATTTTTGGGGGTTTTTTAATGGGACTTTTTAAAATGAGGTGGTTTAAAATTGGGTTTTAAAATGAGATTTTTATGGGAATTTTGGGATTTTAATGGGATTTTTTGTTGGGATTTTTGAAGTGGGATTTTTGGCGATTTTTATGGGGATTTTTATGGGAATTTTGGGATTTTAATGGGATTTTTTGTTGGGATTTTTGAAGTGGGATTTTTGGCGATTTTTATGGGGATTTTTATGGGAATTTTGGGATTTTAATGGGATTTTTTGTTGGGATTTTTGAAGTGGGATTTTTGGCGATTTTTATGGGGATTTTTATGGGAATTTTGGGATTTTAATGGGATTTTTTGTTGGGATTTTTTAAGTGGGATTTTTGGCGATTTTTATGGGGATTTTTATGGGAATTTTGGGATTTTAATGGGATTTTTTTAAATAGGATTTTAATGGGAGTTTGTAAATGGGATTTTTTTGGATGGGATTTTGATGGGTTTTTTCATGGGATTTTTGGGGGTTTTTTGATTGGGCTTTTTAAAATGAGGTGGTTTAAAATTGGGTTTTTAAAATGAGATTCTTAGGGGAATTTTGGGGATTTTAATGGGATTTTTTGTTGGGATTTTTTAAGTGGGATTTTTGGCGATTTTTATGGGGATTTTTATGGGAATTTTGGGATTTTAATGGGATTTTTTCAATGGGATTTTTATGGGAATTTGGGGATTTTTTTGATGGTAATTTTTTTTTTTATTTTGATGGGATTTTTGTGGGAATTTTTGGAATCTTTCAGGATTTTTATTTGATTGGTTTGGATTTTATGGACTTTTGATGGGAATGTTTGGGATTTTCCAGCTGGTGAGCTCCAAGAAGAAGAACCTGCCGCCCACAGGACATTGAAAATTTGAGAATGATGGGATTTTATGGGATTTTTTGGGATTTCATGGCCCTAAACTTCCTGAAATCCCAGGAATAATGTGAATTTTGGGGATTTTCCAGCTGGTGGCCTCGGGGGAGCTGATGAGCTCCAAGAAGAACCTGCCACCCACAGGACATTGAAAACTTGGGAATAATGATATTTTTTATGGGATTTTTTGGGATTTCATGGCCCTAAACTTCCTGAAATCCCAGGAATAATGTGAATTTTGGGGATTTTGCGGCTGGTGGCCTCGGGGGAGCTGATGAGCTCCAAGAAGAAGGATCTGCACCCGCGGGACATTGAAAACTTGGGAATAATGATATTTTTATGGGATTTTTTTGGGATTTCATGGCCCTAAACTTCCTGAAATCCCAGGAATAATGTGAATTTTGGGGATTTTGCAGCTGGTGGCCTCAGGGGAGCTGATGAGCTCCAAGAAGAACCTGCCGCCCACAGGACATTGAAAATTTGGGAATAATGATATTTTTATGGGATTTTTTGGGGTTTCATGGCCCTAAACTTCCTGAAATCCCAGGAATAATGTGAATTTTGGGGATTTTGCAGCTGGTGGCCTCGGGGGAGCTGATGAGCTCCAAGGAGAAGAACCTGCCGCCCACAGGACATTGAAAATTTGAGAATGATGGGATTTTATGGGATTTTTTTGGGATTTCATGGCCCTAAACTTCCTCAAATCCCAGGAATAATGTGAATTTTGGGGATTTTGCAGCTGGTGGCCTCGGGGGAGCTGATGAGCTCCAAGAAGAAGAACCTGCCGCCCACAGGACATTGAAAATTTGGGAATAATGATATTTTTATGGGATTTTTTTTGGATTTCATGGCCCTAAACTTCCTGAAATCCCAGGAATAATGTGAATTTTGGGGATTTTCCAGCTGGTGAGCTCCAAGAAGAACCTGCCGCCCACAGGACATTGAAAACTTGGGAATAATGATATTTTTATGGGATTTTTGTGGGATTTCATGGCCCTAAACTTCCTGGAATCCCAGGAATAATGTGAATTTTGGGGATTTTGCAGCTGGTGGCCTCGGGGGAGCTGATGAGCTCCAAGAAGAACCTGCCACCCACAGGACCTTGAGAATTTGAGAATGATGGGATTTTAGGAGATTTTGTGGGATTTCATGGCCCTAAACTTCCTGAAATCCCAGGAATAATGTGAATTTTGGGGATTTTGCAGCTGGTGGCCTCGGGGGAGCTGATGAGCTCCAAGAAGAAGGATCTGCACCCGCGGGACATCGACGCCTTCTGGCTGCAGCGCCAGCTCAGCCGCTTCTACGACGACGCCATCGTGTCCCAGAAAAAGGCGGACGAGGTCCTGGAGATCCTCAAGGTCTGTGGTCTCCAAATCCTTGGGGTTTGGGAGAATTCTCCCTCTAAAAATTGGGATTTTTGCTTCAAAATTCATTCCTTGGTCCTGGAGATCCTCAAGGTCTGTGGTCTCCCAATCCTTGGGGTTTGGGAGAATTCTCCCTCTAAAAATTGGGGATTTTGGTTCAAAATTCATTCCTTGGTCCTGGAGATCCTCAAGGTCTGTGGTCTCCAAATCCTTGGGATTTGGGAGAATTCTCCCTCTAAAAATTGGGATTTTTGGTTCAAAATTCATTCCTTGGTCCTGGAGATCCTCAAGGTCTGTGGTCTCCAAATCCTTGGGATTTGGGAGAATTCTCCCTCTAAAAATTGGGATTTTTGCTTCAAAATTCATTCCTTGGTCCTGGAGATCCTCAAGGTCTGTGGTCTCCAAATCCTTGGGGTTTGGGAGAATTCTCCCTCTAAAAATTGGGATTTTGGTTCAAAATTCATTCCTTGGTCCTGGAGATCCTCAAGGTCTGTGGTCTCCAAATCCTTGGGACTTGGGAGAATTCTCCCTCTAAAAATTGGGATTTTTGGTTCAAAATTCATTCCTTGGTCCTGGAGATCCTCAAGGTCTGTGGTCTCCAAATCCTTGGGGTTTGGGAGAATTCTCCCTCTAAAAATTGGGATTTTTGGTTCAAAATTCATTCCTTGGTCCTGGAGATCCTCAAGGTCTGTGGTCTCCAAATCCTTGGGGTTTGGGAGAATTCTCCCTCTAAAAATTGGGATTTTTGGTTCAAAATTCATTCCTTGGTCCTGGAGATCCTCAAGGTCTGTGGTCTCCAAATCCTTGGGGTTTGGGAGAATTCTCCCTCTAAAAATTGGGATTTTTGGTTCAAAATTCATTCCTTGGTCCTGGAGATCCTCAAGGTCTGTGGTCTCCAAATCCTTGGGGTTTGGGAGAATTCTCCCTCTAAAAATTGGGATTTTTGCTTCAAAATTCATTCCTTGGTCCTGGAGATCCTCAAGGTCTGTGGTCTCCAAATCCTTGGGATTTGGGAGAATTCTCCCTCTAAAAATTGGGATTTTTGGTTCAAAATTCATTCCTTGGTCCTGGAGATCCTCAAGGTCTGTGGTCTCCAAATCCTTGGGGATTTGGGAGAATTCTCCCTCTAAAAATTGGGATTTTTGGTTCAAAATTCATTCCTTGGTCCTGGAGATCCTCAAGGTCTGTGGTCTCCAAATCCTTGGGGTTTGGGAGAATTCTTCCTCTAAAAATTGGGATTTTTGGTTCAAAATTCATTCCTTGGTCCTGGAGATCCTCAAGGTCTGTGGTCTCCAAATCCTTGGGATTTGGGAGAATTCTCCCTCTAAAAATTGGGATTTTTGGTTCAAAATTCATTCCTTGGTCCTGGAGATCCTCAAGGTCTGTGGTCTCCAAATCCTTGGGATTTGGGAGAATTCTCCCTCTAAAAATTGGGATTTTTGGTTCAAAATTCATTCCTTGGTCCTGGAGATCCTCAGGGTCTGTGGTCTCCAAATCCTTGGGGTTTGGGAGAATTCTCCCTCTAAAAATTGGGATTTTTGGTTCAAAATTCATTCCTTGGTCCTGGAGATCCTCAAGGTCTGTGGTCTCCAAATCCTTGGGGTTTGGGAGAATTCTCCCTCTAAAAATTGGGATTTTTGGTTCAAAATTCATTCCTTGGTCCTGGAGATCCTCAAGGTCTGTGGTCTCCAAATCCTTGGGGTTTGGGAGAATTCTTCCTCTAAAAATTGGGATTTTTGGTTCAAAATTCATTCCTTGGTCCTGGAGATCCTCAAGGTCTGTGGTCTCCAAATCCTTGGGGTTTGGGAGAATTCTCCCTCTAAAAATTGGGATTTTTGGTTCAAAATTCATTCCTTGGTCCTGGAGATCCTCAAGGTCTGTGGTCTCCAAATCCTTGGGGTTTGGGAGAATTCTCCCTCTAAAAATTGGGATTTTTGGTTCAAAATTCATTCCTTGGTCCTGGAGATCCTCAAGGTCTGTGGTCTCCAAATCCTTGGGGTTTGGGAGAATTCTCCCTCTGAAAATTGGGGATTTTTGGTTCAAAATTCATTCCTTGGTCCTGGAGATCCTCAAGGTCTGTGGTCTCCAAATCCTTGGGGGTTTGGGAGAATTCTCCCTCTAAAAATTGGGATTTTTGGTTCAAAATTCATTCCTTGGTCCTGGAGATCCTCAAGGTCTGTGGTCTCCAAATCCTTGGGGTTTGGGAGAATTCTCCCTCTAAAAATTGGGATTTTTGCTTCAAAATTCATTCCTTGGTCCTGGAGATCCTCAAGGTCTGTGGTCTCCAAATCCTTGGGATTTGGGAGAATTCTCCCTCTAAAAATTGGGATTTTTGGTTCAAAATTCATTCCTTGGTCCTGGAGATCCTCAAGGTCTGTGGTCTCCAAATCCTTGGGGATTTGGGAGAATTCTCCCTCTAAAAATTGGGATTTTTGGTTCAAAATTCATTCCTTGGTCCTGGAGATCCTCAAGGTCTGTGGTCTCCAAATCCTTGGGGTTTGGGAGAATTCTCCCTCTAAAAATTGGGATTTTTGCTTCAAAAAAATTTTGGTTCTAAAAATTGGGATTTTTGGTTCATTCCTTGGGATTTTGGGGTGGTTTCTCCTTGGAAATCGCTGTCCATGAGTTTGTTCCTTCCTGATTTCTGATAAAAGGAGGAATTTTTGAGATCTTCGAGGTCTGTGGTCACCAAATCTTTGAGATTTGGGAGAATTTTGCCTGTAAAAATCGGGAATTTGGGTTAAAATTAATTCCTTTGGGACTTTATGGGATTTTGGGGTGGTTTTCCCTTGGAAATCGTCCATGGGGTCTTTTCCTTCCCGATTTCCATATTTTTGAGGGAAAAATAGGAATTTTTGGGCTTGTTTTTTAGCTTTTAAGATAATTTTTTAGCCTCTAGGATTTTTTTCTCTCTTTTCCCAACCTCTCCTCGCCTCCATCCCATGGAAATCAGGGATTTGGATTCCCTGGGTGTGAGAATTCCGTGGTTTTTCCCCCCAGACTGCCAGCGATGACCGGGAATGTGAGAACCAGCTGGTGCTGCTGCTGGGCTTCAACACCTTCGACTTCATCAAGGTCCTCAGGCAGCACAGGATGATGAGTGAGTTTGGTTTTCCTTTTCCAATGGAATTCTGGCCATGAAATCCCAAAAAAAAACCCCATCCAATCCATCAAAATCCCAAAAATCCCATCAAAATCCTAAAAATCCCATCAAAATCCTAAAAATCCCATCAAATTCTATCAAATCCCCAAAATTCCCATAGAAATCGCAACAAATCCCATCAAAATCCCAAAAATTCACAGCAAATCCCATAGAAGTCCCCAAAACTCCCATTAAAAATCCCATTTTAAAAATCCCAAAAATTCACAGCAAATCCCATAAAAGTCCCCAAAACTCCCATTAAAAATCCCATTTTAAAAATCCCAAAAATTCACAGCAAATCCCATAAAAGTCCCCGAAACTCCCATTAAAAATCCCATTTTAAAAATCCCAAAAATTCACAGCAAATCCCATAAAAGTCCCCAAAACTCCCATTAAAAATCCCATTTTAAAAATCCCAAAAATTCACAGCAAATCCCATAAAAGTCCCCAAAACTCCCATTAAAAATCCCATTTTAAAAATCCCAAAAATTCACAGCAAATCCCATAAAAGTCCCCAAAACTCCCATTAAAAATCCCATTTTAAAAATCCCAAAAATTCACAGCAAATCCCATAAAAGTCCCCAAAACTCCCATTAAAAATCCCATTTTAAAAATCCCAAAAATTCACAGCAAATCCCGTAAAAGTCCCCAAAACTCCCATTAAAAATCCCATTTTAAAAATCCCAAAAATTCACAGCAAATCCCATAAAAGTCCCTAAAACTCCCATTAAAAATCCCATTTTAAAAATCCCAAAAATTCACAGCAAATCCCATAAAAGTCCCCAAAACTCCCATGAAAAATCCCATTTTAAAAATCCCAAAAATTCACAGCAAATCCCATAAAAGTCCCCAAAACTCCCATGAAAAATCCCATTTTAAAAATCCCAAAAATTCACAGCAAATCCCATAAAAGTCCCCGAAACTCCCATTAAAAATCCCATTTTAAAAATCCCAAAAATTCACAGCAAATCCCATAAAAGTCCCCGAAACTCCCATTAAAAATCCCATTTTAAAAATCCCAAAAATTCACAGCAAATCCCATAAAAGTCCCTAAAACTCCCATTAAAAATCCCATTTAAAAAATCCCAAAAATTCACAGCAAATCCCATAAAAGTCCCCAAAACTCCCATTAAAAATCCCATTTTAAAAATCCCAAAAGTTCCCATTAAAGTCCCAAAAAATTCAGATAAAATCCCATAAAAATAAAAAAAATTCAGATAAAAACCCATAGAAATCCCAAAAAATGAAGATGAAGTCCCATTAAAAAATCCCATAGAAATCGCAGCAAATCCCCAAAAATTCTCTTGAAAATCCCATTATAAAAAATACCAATAAATCCCATAAAATTGCCATACAAGTGTTGTCCAAGTCCCCAAAAAAACCCATCAAAACCCCAAAAATGTTGATTTTTTCCCAGTTCTGTACTGTACCCTGCTGGCCAGCGCGCAGAGCGAGGCGGAGAAGGAACGCATCATGGGCAAGATGGAGGCCGACCCCGAGCTCTCCAAATTCCTCTACCAGCTCCATGAAACAGAAAAAGAGGATCTGATCCGGGTCAGGAATTTTATGGGATTTATAGGATTTGTGGGATTTGGGGTTGGGGTTGGGAACGGGGGCTGGAATCCCAAAAAATCTGTGAGGAAGCGATGCTGCCGTGGCTGCTTCAGCCTTCTCAGGGTTTGTTTTTCTGTCAAAATTCCACAAAAAATCACCCTGAAATGCCCCAAATCCCACAAAATATCCCAAATGGTTCCTGGTTTGTTGTGGGATTTGGGTTTGGGGCTGGAAACGAGGCTGGAATCCCACAAAAATCGGTGGGGAAGCGACACTGCCATGTCCATTTCTGCTTTCTCAGGATCAGCTTTTTCATCAAAATCCCACCAAAAAATCACCCTGAAATGCCCCAAATCCCACAGAAAATCCCAAATGGTAATTCCTGGTTTATAAAAATGGTTATTCCTGGTTTTTAGATGAGTTTTCCAAAGAAAATGAGGGAACAGGAGCACTTTAAGAGGCTGAATCCCAATTTTTCCCCTCAGGTGTGGGAGCCATTTTTGTGAGGGGAAATCTGGTTTTCCCGCCTAAAATGATTATTCCTGATTTATTAAAATGATTATTCCTGATTTTTGGATGGTTTTTCCCAAAGAAATTGTGGGAATTGAGGGAATAGGAGCACCTTGGAGGAGAATGAGTCTCAATCATGATTTTTCCCCTCAGGAGGAAGCCATTTTTGTGAGGGGAAATTTGGTTTTCCCGCCTAAAATGATTATTCCCAGTCTATTAAAACGGTTATTTGTAATTTTTGAGTGGCTTTTCCCAAAGAAATTGTGGGAATTGAGGGAATAGGAGCACGTTACAGGAGGGTGAGTGCCAATCCCAATTATTTTTAGGAGGATTGCTCCTGGCGGGAGCCATTTTTGTGAGGGGAAATTTGGTTTTCCCGCCTAAAATGATTATTCCAAGTCTATTAAAATGGTTATTCGTAATTTTTGAGTGGCTTTTCCCAAAGAAATTGTGGGAATTGAGGGAATAGGAGCACCTTACAGGAGGGTGAGTGCCAGTCCCAATTATTTTTAGGAGGATCGCTCCTGCCGGGAGCCATTTTTGTGAGGGGAAATTTGGTTTTCCCGCCAAAAATTATTATTCCCAGTTTATCAAAGTGGTTATTCCTGGTTTATAAAAATAGTTATTCCTTGGTTTTAGGTGGATTCCCCGAGAATTTGAGGGAATAGAAGCACGTTAGAGGAGTCTGAGCCTCTTACCTGAGTTGAATTCTGATTTTTCCCCTCAGGAGGAACCCTCCTGGTGGGAGCCATTTTTGTGAGGGGAAATTCAGTTTTCCCAACAAAAATAATTATTCCTGATTTATCAAAATGGTTATTCCTGTTTTATTCATAAAACTTTGAGGGAATAGGAGCACTTTGGAGGAGTGTGAGCCTATTACCTGAGTTGAATTCTGATTTTTCCCCTCAAGAGGAACGCTCCTGGTGGGAGCCATTTTTGTGAGGGGAAATTCAGTTTTCCCAACAAAAATAATTATTCCTGATTTATCAAAATGGTTATTCCTGTTTTATTCATAAAACCTTGAGGGAATAGGAGCACTTTGGAGGAGTGTGAGCCTATTACCTGAGTTGAATTCTGATTTTTCCCCTCAAGAGGAACGCTCCTGGCAGGAGCCATTTTGTGAGGGGAAATTTGGAAATTTGGTTTTCCCGCCAAAAATTATTATTCCTGGTTTATAAAAATGGTTATTCCTGTTTTATTCCTAAAAACTTGAGGGAACAGGAGCACTTTGGAGGAGTCTGAGCCTCTTACCTGAGTTGAATCCTGATTTTTCCCTTCAGGAGGAACGCTCCTGGCAGGAGCCATTTTGTGAGGGAAAATTTGGTTTTCCTGCCAAAAATAATTATTCTCAATTTATCAAAATGGTTATTCCTGGTTTGTTTCCAAAAACTTGATGGAACAGGAGCACTTTGGAGGAGTCAGAGCCTCTTACCTGAGTTGAATTCTGATTTTTCCCCTCAGGAGGAACCCTCCTCGTGGGAGCCATTTTTGTGAGGGAAATTTGGTTTCCCTGCCAAAAATGATTGTTCCCGGTTTATCAAAATGATAATTCCTGGTTTATTTCCAAAAACTTGAGGGAACAGGAGCACTTTGGAGGAGTCAGAGCCTCTTACCTGAGTTGAATTCTGATTTTTCCCCTCAGGAGGAACGCTCCTGGTGGGAGCCATTTTTGTGAGGGGAAATTCAGTTTTCCCAACAAAAATAATTATTCCGATTTATCAAAATGGTTATTCCTGTTTTATTCATAAAACCTTGAGGGAATAGGAGCACTTTGGAGGAGTCTGAGCCTGTTACCTGAGTTGAATTCTGATTTTTCCCCTCAAGAGGAACGCTCCTGGTAGGAGCCATTTTGTGAGGGGAAATTTGGTTTTCCCGCCAAAAATTATTATTCCTGGTTTATAAAAATGGTTATTCCTGTTTTATTCCTAAAACCTTGAGGGAATAGGAGCACTTTGGAGGAGTGTGAGCCTATTACGTGAGTTGAATTCTGATTTTTCCCCTCAGGAGGAACCCTCCTGGTGGGAGCCATTTTTGTGAGGGAAATTTGGTTTCCCTGCCAAAAATTATTGTTCCCGGTTTATAAAAATGGTTATTCCTGGTTTATTTCCAAAAACTTGAGGGAACAGGAGCACTTTGGAGGAGTCAGAGCCTCTTACCTGAGTTGAATTCTGATTTTTCCCCTCAGGAGGAACGCTCCTGGTGGGAGCCATTTTTGTGAGGGGAAATTCAGTTTTCCCAACAAAAATAATTATTCCGATTTATCAAAATGGTTATTCCTGTTTTATTCATAAAACCTTGAGGGAATAGGAGCACTTTGGAGGAGTCTGAGCCTGTTACCTGAGTTGAATTCTGATTTTTCCCCTCAAGAGGAACGCTCCTGGCAGGAGCCATTTTGTGAGGGGAAATTTGGTTTTCCCGCCAAAAATTATTATTCCTGGTTTATAAAAATGGTTATTCCTGTTTTATTCCTAAAACCTTGAGGGAATAGGAGCACTTTGGAGGAGTGTGAGCCTATTACGTGAGTTGAATTCTGATTTTTCCCCTCAGGAGGAACCCTCCTGGTGGGAGCCATTTTTGTGAGGGAAATTTGGTTTCCCTGCCAAAAATTATTGTTCCCGGTTTATAAAAATGGTTATTCCTGGTTTATTTCCAAAAACTTGAGGGAACAGGAGCACTTTGGAGGAGTGTGAGCCTGTTACCTGAGTTGAATTCTGATTTTTCCCCTCAGGAGGAACGCTCCTGGTGGGAGCCATTTTTGTGAGGGGAAATTCAGTTTTCCCAACAAAATAATTATTCCTGATTTATCAAAATGGTTATTCCTGTTTTATTCATAAAACCTTGAGGGAATAGGAGCACTTTGGAGGAGTGTGAGCCTATTACCTGAGTTGAATTCTGATTTTTCCCCTCAAGAGGAACGCTCCTGGCAGGAGCCATGTTGTGAGGGGAAATTCAGTTTTCCCAACAAAAATAATTATTCCTGATTTATCAAAATGGTTATTCCTGGTTTATTTCCAAAAACTTGAGGGAACAGGAGCACTTTGGAGGACTCTGAGCCTCTTACCCGAGTTGAATCCTGATTTTTCCCTTCAGGAGGAACGCTCCCGGCGCGAACGCGTGCGCCAGTCCCGCATGGACACCGACCTGGAATCCATGGACCTGGACCAGGGAGGAGAGGTAAAATCCTGGGATTTGCTCCCACAACACCCCCAGCTATCCCAAAAAACATTTGATCCCACAGGGAAGATGGAGTCCCACTTGGAATCTGCAGCTTTCCCTTCAAACATGAGGAGAAACAATTCCTATTTTTACTTTTCCCCTCATTTCCCCCCATATTTCCCCCCCATTGTTTCCCCTTTTTCCCCTTTTCCCCCATTGTTTCCCCATTTCCTTCCCTTTCCCCCTCATTTTCCCCCTCATTTTCCCCCCATATTTTCCCCCCATATTTTCCCCCCATATTTTCCCCCCATATTTTCCCCCCTCATTTTCCCCCATATTTTCCCCCCATATTTTCCCCCCATATTTTCCCCCCTCATTTTCCCCCATATTTTCCCCCCTCATTTTCCCCCCTCATTTTCCCCCCTCATTTTCCCCCTCATTTTCCCCATTTCTTTTCCCCATTTCTTTCCCCATTTTCCCCCAAATTTCCCCCCATTTCTTTTCCCATTTCTTTTCCCATTTCTTTTCCCATTTCTTTCCCCATTTCTTTCCCCATTTCTTTCCCCATTTTCCCCCCATTTCTTTTCCCATTTCCCCCAATTTTCCCCCCATTTCTTTCCCCATTTTCCCCCCATTTCTTTTCCCATTTCCCCCAATTTTCCCCCCATTTCTTTCCCCATTTTCCCCCAATTTTCCCCCCATTTCTTTTCCCATTTCCCCCCATTTCTTTTCCCATTTCCCCCAATTTTCCCCCCATTTCTTTTCCCATTTCCCCCAATTTTCCCCCCATTTCTTTCCCCATTTTCCCCCAATTTTCCCCCCATTTCTTTCCCCATTTCCCCCAATTTTCCCCCCATTTCTTTTCCCATTTCCCCCCATTTCTTTTCCCATTTCCCCCAATTTTCCCCCCATTTCTTTCCCCATTTCCCCCAATTTTCCCCCCATTTCTTTCCCCATTTTCCCCCCATTTCTTTCCCCATTTCCCCCCCCTTTTCCCCATTTTTTTAAACTTTTTTTCCCCCCATTTCTCTCATTTTCCCCATTATTTTCCAGGCTCTGGCTCCCAGGCAGGTGCTGGATTTGGAGGACCTGGTGTTTGCCCAGGGCAGTCACTTCATGGCCAACAAGAGGTGCCAGCTCCCGGACGGATCCTTCCGGAGACAGCGCAAGGGATACGAGGAAGTTCACGTTCCTGCCCTAAAACCCAAACCCTTTGGGGCTGACGAGGTTTGTACCCAAAAAAACCCCAAAATTTGATTTATTTTCATTTTTTCCCGTGAAAACCCAAACCCTTCAGAGCTGACCAAGTTTGTCCCCCCAAAAAATGGGAAAAATTTGATTTATTTTCATTTTTTCCTATGAAAACCCAAACCCTTTGGAGCTGATGAGGTTTCTTCCCAAAAAAGACCCAAAAAATGGATTCATTTTAATTTTTTCCTATGAAAACCCAAACCCTTTGGAGCTGATGAGGTTTGTTCCCAAAAAAGACCCAAGAAATGGATTTATTTTAATTTTTTCCTATGAAAACCCAAACCCTTTGGGGCTGACGAGGTTTGTACCCAAAAGAAAACCCCAAAATTTGATTTATTTTCATTTTTTCCCATGAAAACTCAAACCCTTCATATCTGACCAAGTTTGTCCCCCCAAAAAAATGGGAAAAATTTGATTTATTTTCATTTTTTCCATGAAAACCCAAACCCTTTGGAGCTGATGAGGTTTGTTCCCAAAAAAGACCCAAAAATTTGATTTATTTTAATTTTTTCCATGAAAACCCAAACCCTTTGGAGCTGATGAGGTTTGTACCCAAAAGAAAACCCCAAAATTTGATTTATTTTCATTTTTTCCCATGAAAACTCCAACCCTTCATATCTGACCAAGTTTGTCCCCCCAAAAAAATGGGAAAAATTTGATTTATTTTCATTTTTTCCATGAAAACCCAAACCCTTTGGAGCTGAGGAGGTTTCTTCCCAAAAAAGACCCAAGAAATGGATTCATTTTAATTTTTTCCTATGAAAACCCAAACCCTTTGGAGCTGATGAGGTTTGTTCCCAAAAAAGACCCAAAAATTTGATTTATTTTCATTTTTTCCATGAAAACCCAAACCCTTTGGGGCTGACGAGGTTTGTTCCCCAAAAAAACCCCAAAAATTTGATTTATTTTCATTTTTTCCCATGAAAACTCAAACCCTTCATATCTGACCAAGTTTGTCCCCCCAAAAAAATGGGAAAAATTTGATTTATTTTCATTTTTTTCCCATGAAAACCCAAACCCTTCATATCTGACCAAGTTTGTCCCCCAAAAAAATGGGAAAAATTTGATTTATTTTCATTTTTTCCATGAAAACCCAAACCCTTTGGAGCTGGTGAGGTTTGTTCCCAAAAAAGACCCAAAAAATGGATTTATTTTCATTTTTTCCATGAAAACCCAAACCCTTTGGAGCTGATGAGGTTTGTACCCAAAAGAAAACCCCAAAATTTGATTTATTTTCATTTTTTCCCATGAAAACTCCAACCCTTCATATCTGACCAAGTTTGTCCCCCCAAAAAAATGGGAAAAATTTGATTTATTTTCATTTTTTCCATGAAAGTCCAAACCCTTTGGAGCTGATGAGGTTTGTTCCCAAAAAAGACCCAAAAAATGGATTCATTTTAATTTTTTCCTATGAAAACCCAAACCCTTTGGAGCTGAGGAGGTTTCTTCCCAAAAAAGACCCAAAAAATGGATTCATTTTCATTTTTTCCTATGAAAACCCAAACCCTTTGGAGCTGACGAGGTTTGTTCCCCAAAAAAACCCCAAAAAATTGATTTATTTTCATTTTTTCCCGTGAAAACTCAAACCCTTCATATCTGACCAAGTTTGTCCCCCCAAAAAAATGGGAAAAATTTGATTTATTTTCATTTTTTCCATGAAAACCCAAACCCTTTGGAGCTGACGAGGTTTGTACCCAAAAAAACCCCAAAAAATTGATTTATTTTAATTTTTTCCATGAAAACCCAAACCCTTTGGAGCTGATGAGGTTTCTTCCCAAAAAAGACCCAAAAATTTGATTTATTTTAATTTTTTCCATGAAAACCCAAACCCTTTGGAGCTGAGGAGGTTTCTTCCCAAAAAAGACCCAAAAAATGGATTTATTTTAATTTTTTTCCTATGAAAACCCAAACCCTTTGGAGCTGATGAGGTTTCTTCCCAAAAAAGACCCAAAAAATGGATTCATTTTAATTTTTTCCTATGAAAACCCAAACCCTTTGGAGCTGACGAGGTTTGTC
>JAKDEW010000046.1:1146283-1221443 GCA_021963965.1 Artemisiospiza belli
AAATTTTTCCTTTCTGACCTGGAAAATTCCCTAAATTCATTTTTTTTTCCATATTTTTCCCTCTTCCCAGCAATTGGTTTCGGTGGAAAAAACTCCCCAAATACGCTCAGGCTGGATTCTGAGGGCTTCAAAAGCCTCAACAGGATCCAGAGCAAACTGTTCCGGGCAGCGCTGGAGTCCGACGAGAACCTGCTGCTCTGCGCGCCCACGGTGACGTTTGGGGCTCTGGGCTTTGGGGAGGAATTCGGGGATTTTGGGATTTTGGGGGTGAAATGTCTCCGTTTCAGGGCATGGGGAAGATGAATGTGGTGCACGTTTTGGGGGGTGGAGGAGCTGAGGGGGTTCCTCAAGGTGGATCTGGGGTTTGGGGTGGAGAACGTCAGGGGTTTCTCATGGTGGATCTGGGGTTTGGTTAGAGAAGCTCAGGGAGTTCCTCGAGGTGTTCCTCAGGATGGATGTGGGGTTTGGGGGCTGGAGAACCTCAGGGTTCCTCAAGGTGGATCTGGGGTTTGGGGTGGAGAGACCTCAAGGTGGTTTCCTCAAGGTGGATCTGGGGTTTGGGGTGGAGAACGTCAGGGTTCCTCAAGGTGGATCTGGGGTTTGGGGTGGAGAACCTCAAGGTGTTCCTCAAGGTGGATCTGGGGGTTTGGGGTGGAGAACGTCAGGGTTCCTCATGGTGTTCCTCAAGGTGGATCTGGGGTTTGGGGCTGGAGAAGCTCAGGGAGTTCCTCAGGTTGGATCTGAGGTTTTAGGGTTGGAGAAGCTCAGGGAGTTCCTCAAGGTGTTCGTCAAGGTGGATCTGGGGGTTTGAGGGTGGAGAACCTCAGGGTTCCTCAAGGTGGATCTGGGGTTTGGGGTGGAGAACTTCAGAGTTCCTCAAGGTGGATCTGGGGTTTAGGGTTGGAGAAAGCTCAGGGAGTTCCTCAAGGTGTTCCCCAGGGTGGATCTGGGGTTTGGGGCTGGAGAACCTCAGGGTTTCTCATGCTGGATCTGGGGTTTGGGGTGGAGAACGTCAGGGTTCCTCAAGGTGGATCTGGGGTTTGGGGCTGGAGAACCTCAGGGTTTCTCAAGGTGGATCTGGGGTTTGGGGGCTGGAGAACCTCAGGGTTCCTCAAGGTGGATCTTGGGTTTGGGGTGGAGAACGTCAGGGTTCCTCAAGGCGGATCTTGGGTTTGAGGGTGAAGTTCAGGGTTTCCTCAAGGTGTTCGTCAAGGTGGGATCTGGGGTATGGGATGAAGAACCTCAGGATTCCTCAAGGTGGATCTGGGGTTTGGGGTGGAGAACGTCAGGGTTTCTCATGGTGTTCCTCAAGGTGGATCTGGGGTTTGGGGTGGAGAAGCTGAGGGAGTTCCTCAAGGTGTTCCCCAGGGTGGATCTGGGGTTTGAGGCTGGGAGAAGCTCAGGGCTCCTCAAGGTGGATCTGGGGTTTGGTTAGAGAAGCTCAGGGAGTTCCTCGAGGTGTTCCCCAGGGTGGGATCTGGGGTTTGAAGGTGGAGAAGCTCAGGGTGTTCCTCAAGGTGGATCTGGGGTTTAGGGTTGAAGAAGCTCAGGGGGTTCTTCAAGGTGCCTCCTTAAGGTGGATCTGGGATTTGGGGCTGGAGAACTTCAGGGTTCCTCAAGGTGGATCTGGGGCTTGGGGTAAAGAACCTTGGACCTGTTCAAGAGAATTCCAGGATTTTTTTGGGATGGACACATTCAGAAAGACCAATGTTGAGTTGTGGACCCTTTTTGTGGAGAACTCCCAGATTTTTTGGGATGGAATTTCTCCATTTCAGGGCATGGGGGAAGATGAACATGGATGACCCTTTTTGGGGGTGGAGAAGCTCAGGGTTCCTCAAGGCGGATCTGGGGTTTGAGGTGGAGAAGGTTCAGGGGTTTCCTCAAGGTGTTCGTCAAGGTGGATCTGGGGTATGGGGATGAAGAACCTCAGGATTCCTCAAGGTGGATCTGGGGTTTGGGGTGGAGAACCTCAAGGTGTTCCTCAAGGTGGATCTGAGGTTTAGGGTTGGAGAAGCTCAGGGAGTTCCTCGAGGTGTTCCTCAGGATGGATCTGGGGTTTGAGGCTGGAGAACCTCAGGGTTCCTCAAGGTGGATCTGGGGTTTGGGGTGGAGAACTTCAGGGTTTCTCATGGTGTTCCTCAAGGTGGATCTGGGGTTTGGCATGGAGAAGCTGAGGGAGTTCCTCGAGGTGTTCCCCAGGGTGGATCTGGGGTTTGAGGCTGGAGAACCTCAGGGTTCCTCAAGGTGGATCTGGGGTTTTGGGTTGAAGAAGCTCAGGGGGTTCTTCAAGGTGCTCCTTAAGGTGGATCTTGGTTTTGGGGCTGGAGAACCTCAGGGTTCCCCAAGGTGGATCTGGGGTCTGGCGTGGAGAACCTTGGACCTGTCCAGGATAGCTCCAGGACACGTAGGGATTTTTTGGGACGGAATGTCTCGGTGGCAGGGCGCGGGGAAGACCAACGTGGCGCTGATGTGCATGCTGAGGGAGATCGGCAAACACATCAACATGGACGGCACCATCAACGTGGACGACTTCAAGATCATCTACATCGCGCCCATGAGGTCCCTGGTGCAGGAGATGGTCGGGAGCTTCAGCAAGGTGAGGGACCAGCGGGGTCGGAGCTCCAGGTTTGGGATGAGGTCCAAGGGGAGGTTTGGGATCAGGTCCCAGAGGAGGTTTGGGGTTGGAGATGAGTTGGATCAGATCTAAGAGGAGGTTTGGGATCACAGAGGGGTTGGGAACAGAGGTGGGGAAGGGCTGGAGAACAAGGAGAAGGCTCTGGAGAATTGCTGAGGGATCTGGGATGGGTTATGGGGTTGGAGAAGGTCCAGGGATGGAGAACTCCGGAGGGGATCTGGGATGGGTTGTGGGCTTGGAGAACATCCAGGGATAGAGAACTCCTGAGGGATCTGGGATGGGTTATGGGGTTGGAGAACTTCAGGGATAGAGAACTCCTGAGGGATCTGGGATGGGTTATGGGGTTGGAGAAGGTCCAGGGATGGAGAACTCCTGAGGGATCTGGGATGGGTTATGGGGTTGGAGAACTTCAGGGATGGAGAACTCCTGAGGGATCTGGGATGGGTTATGGGGTTGGAGAACTTCAGGGATAGAGAACTCCTGAGGGATCTGGGATGGGTTATGGGGTTGGAGAACTTCAGGGATGGAGAATTTCTGAGGGATCTGGGATGGGTTGTGGGCTTGGAGAACTTCAGGGATGGAGAATTTCTGAGGGATCTGGGATGGGTTGTGGGCTTGGAGAACTTCAGGGATAGAGAACTCCTGAGGGATCTGGGATGGGTTATGGGGTTGGTGAACTTCAGGGATGGAGAACTCCTGAGGGATCTGGGATGGGTTATGGGGTTGGAGAAGGTCCAGGGATAGAGAACTCCTGAGGGATCTGGGATGGGTTGTGGGCTTGGAGAACATCCAGGGATGGAGAACTCCTGAGGGATCTGGGATGGGTTATGGGGTTGGAGAAGGTCCAGGGATGGGGAACTCCTGAGGGATCTGGGATGGGTTGTGGGCTTGGAGAACATCCAGGGATGGAGAACTCCTGAGGGATCTGGGATGGGTTGTGGGGTTGGAGAAGGTCCAGGAATGGAGAACTCCTGAGTGATCTGGGATGGGTTATGGGGTTGGAGAACTTCAGGGATGGAGAACTCCTGAGGGATCTGGGATGGGTTGTGGGCTTGGAGAACTTCAGGGATGGAGAACTCCTGAGGGATCTGGGATGGGTTATGGGGTTGGAGAACTTCAGGGATAGAGAACTCCTGAGGGATCTGGGATGGGTTATGGGGTTGGAGAACATTCAGGGATAGAGAACTCCTGAGGGATCTGGGATGGGTTATGGGGTTGGAGAACTTCAGGGATGGAGAACTCCTGAGGGATCTGGGATGGGTTATGGGGTTGGAGAACTTCAGGGATGGAGAACTCCTGAGGGATCTGGGATGGGTTATGGGGTTGGAGAACTTCAGGGATGGAGAACTCCTGAGGGATCTGGGATGGGTTATGGGGTTGGTGAACTTCAGGGATGGAGAATTTCTGAGGGATCTGGGATGGGTTATGGGGTTGGTGAACTTCAGGGATGGAGAATTTCTGAGGGATCTGGGATGGGTTATGGGGTTGGAGAACTTCAGGGATGGAGAATTTCTGAGGGATCTGGGATGGGTTATGGGATTGAAGAACTTCAGGGATGGAGAATTTCTGAGGGATCTGGGATGGGTTGTGGGCTTGGAGAACATCCAGGGATGGAGAACTCCTGAGGGATCTGGGATGGGTTATGGGGTGGGAGAACTTCAGGGATGGAGAACTCCTGAGGGATCTGGGATGGGTTATGGGGTTGGTGAACTTCAGGGATGGAGAATTTCTGAGGGATCTGAGGTGGGAGAAGAAGAGGGTCTGGGATGGGATATGGGGTAGGAGAAGGTCCAGGGATGGAGAACTCCTGAGGGATCTGGGATGGGTTATGGGTTTGGAGAACTTCAGGGATGGAGAATTTCTGAGGGATCTGGGATGGGTTATGGGATTGAAGAACTTCAGGGATGGAGAATTTCTGAGGGATCTGGGAAAGGAGCTGAGCCTGGAGAAAAGAGGATCGTGGGGCTTTGCACACCTCCCTGGCAGGAGAGGACATCCAGGTGGGATTTGGGATCTCAGGGAACCCCCTCAAACCACAGCAGGAGGAATTTGGGTGGGATTTTGGGATTGTCCCTCCACGGAAAGGTCTCTCCACGCTCATCCCACGCGTCTTTCCCAGCGTTTGGCCACCTACGGGATCACGGTGGCCGAGCTGACCGGGGGACCACCAGCTGTGCAAGGAGGAGATCAGCGCCACGCAGATCATCGTGTGCACGCCCGAGAAGTGGGGACATCATCACCCGCAAGGGCGGCGAGCGCACCTACACCCAGCTGGTGCGCCTGGTCATCCTGGTGAGCCTGCAGAGGGCATGGAGGGGGCTCCTCAAGGGGCAGCTTGGGTCTGGGGCTCCTCGAGACGTTCCTCAAGGTGGATATGGGTTTGGGGTGGAGAACCCCAGGGTTGATCTGAGGTTTGGGGTGGAGAAGCTCAAAGGGTTCCTCAAGGTGGATCTGGGTTTGGGGCTGGAGAACCCCAGGGTTGATCTTGGGTTTGGGGTGGAGAACCTCAAAGGGTTCCTCAAGGTGGGTCTGGGTTTTGGAGTGGAGAAGCTCAGGAGGTTCCTCGAGGGGTTCCTCAAGGTGGATCTGGGGTTTGGGACTGGAGAACCTCAAAGGGTTCCTCAAGGTGGATCTGGGTTTGGGGCTGGAGAACCCCAGGGTTGATCTTGGGTTTGGGGTGGAGAACCTCAAAGGGTTCCTCAAGGTGGGTCTGGGTTTTGGAGTGGAGAAGCTCAGGAGGTTCCTCGAGGGGTTCCTCAAGGTGGATCTGGGGTTTGGGACTGGAGAACCTCAAAGGGTTCCTCAAGGTGGATCTTGGGTTTGGGGGTGGACAAGCTCAAGGTGTTTCTCAAGGTGGATCTGGGGCTTGGGGCTGGAGAACCTCAGGGTTGCCCAAGGTGGATCTGGGCTTTGGAGGTGGAGAACCTCAGGTGTTCCTCATGGTGTTCCTCAAGGTGGATCTTGGGTTTGGGACTGGAGAACCCCAGGGGGCTCCTCAAAGTGGATCTTGGGTTTGGGGGTGGAGAACCTCAGGTGTTCCTCAAGGTATTCCTCAAGGTGGATCTGAGGCTTGGGGCTGGAGAACCTCAAAGGGTTTCTCCAGGTGGATCTGGGGACTGGAGATGAAGAACCTCAGGTGTTCCTCAAGGTGGATCTGGGCTTTGGGGGTGAAGAACCTCAATCTGGGTTTGGAGGTGGAGAAGTTTTGATGTTCCTCAAGGTGGATCTGGGCTTTGGGGGTGAAGAACCTCAATCTGGGTTTGGAGGTGGAGAAGTTTTGATGTTCCTCAAGGTGGATCCGGGCTTTGGGGGTGAAGAACCTCAATCTGGGTTTGGAGGTGGAGAAGTTTTGATGTTCCTCAAGGTGGATCTGGGCTTTGGGGGTGAAGAACCTTGGGGCCCGCCCAAGCCTGACACCCACAGTGGGACCAGACCAACCTTGTGGTCGAACGAGGGAGGACAATCCCTGCGCTCTCCCTTGTCCAGGACGAGATCCACCTCCTGCACGACGACCGCGGGCCCGTGCTGGAGTCGCTGGTGGCCAGGGCCATCCGCAACATCGAGCTGACGCAGGAGGACGTGCGGCTGGTGGGGCTCAGCGCCACGCTGCCCAACTACGAGGACGTGGCCACCTTCCTGCGCGTGGACCCGGCCAAGGGCCTCTTCTACTTCGACAACAGGTACGGGGAACTTCCATTTTCGGTGGGTTCTTGGTCACAAATTCTCCATAAATTCCATTTTCTGTGGGTTCTTGGTCACAGATTCTCCAGAAATTCCATTTCCATGGATTTTTTGGTGGTGGTTTCTCCATAAATTCCATTTTCTGTGGGTTCTTGGTCATATTTTCTCCAAAAATTCCTTTTTCTGTGGGTTCTTGGTCTCAGTTTCTCCAGAAATTCCATTTTCTGTGGGTTCTTGGTCTCAGTTTCTCCAGAAATTCCATTTTCTGTGGGTTCTTGGTCTCAGTTTCTCCAGAAATTCCGTTTTCAATGGATTCCTGGTCATATTTTCTCCATAAATTCCATTTCCATGGATTTTTTGGTGGTGGTTTCTCCATAAATTCCATTTTCTGTGGGTTCTTGGTCACAGATTCTCCAGAAATTCCGTTTTCAATGGATTCCTGGTCATATTTTCTCCATAAATTCCCTTTTCCATGGATTTTTTTCCCATGGTGCTCTTTCCATAAATTCCTTTTTTCTGTGGATTTTTGATCACAATTTCTCCATAAATTCCCTTTTCCATGGATTTCTTTGGTCCCATTTTTTCCATAAATTCCTTTTTTCCGCGGATTTTTGATCACAATTTCTCCATAAATTTCCTTTTCCATGGATTTCTTTTACCACATTTTCTCCATAAATTTCATTTTTCCGTCGATATTTTCCCTCTAACACCATTGATTTTTTTTTCCCATAAATCTCCCATTTTCCATGGATATTTTCCCACAAATCCCACATATTTTTTTCCATAAATTCCATTTTTCCACGGATATTTCCCCATAAATTCCACTGATTTTTTCCCATAAATCCCACATATTTTTTTCCATAAATTCCATTTTTTCCCCATAAATTCCACTGATTTTTTCCCCATAAATCTCCCGTTTTCCACAGATATTTTCCCATAAATCCCACATATTTTTTTCCATAAATTCCATTTTCCCACAGATTTTTTCCCCATAAATTCCACTGATTTTTTCCCATAAATCTCCCGTTTTCCACAGATATTTTCCCATAAATCCCACTGACATTTCCCCCCTTTCCCATGGATATTTTCCCATAAATCCCACATATTTTTTTCCATAAATTCCATTTTCCCACAGATTTTTTCCCCATAAATTCCACTGATTTTTTTCCCATAAATCTCCCGTTTCCCATGGATATTTTCCCATAAATCCCACATATTTTTTTCCATAAATTCCATTTTTCTATGGATTTTTTTCCCCATAAATCCCACATATTTTTTTTCCATAAATTCCATTTTCCCATGGATATTTCCCCATAAATCCCACTGATTTTTTTCCATAAATTCCATTTTTCCCATGGATTTTTTCCCCATAAATTCCACTGATTTTTTCCCATAAATCTCCCGTTTTCCACAGATATTTTCCCACAAATCCCACATATTTTTTTCCATAAATTCCATTTTTCCCCATAAATTCCACTGATTTTTTCCCATAAATCTCCCATTTTCCACAGATATTTTCCCATAAATCCCACATATTTTTTCCATAAATTCCATTTTTCCATGGATTTTTCCCCATAAATTCCACTGATTTTTTTCCCATAAATCTCCCGTTTTCCACAGATATTTTCCCATATATTTTTTTCCATAAATTCCATTTTCCCATGGATTTTTCCCCCCAAACCCCACGGATTTTTCCCTCCCAGCTTCCGGCCCGTGCCCCTGGAGCAGACCTACGTGGGCATCACGGAGAAGAAAGCCATCAAGCGCTTCCAGATCATGAACGAGATCGTCTACGAGAAGATCATGGAGCACGCCGGCAAGAACCAGGTCCCACCTCATTCCCAAAAATCCCATTTTTTCCCGTTTTTTCCCCATTATTCCCAAAAATCCCATTTTTTTCCCCATTATTCCCAAAAATCCCACCTTTTTCCCCATTTTTTCCCCATTATTCCCAAAAATCCCATTTTTTTCCTGTTTTTTCCCCATTATTCCCAAAAATCCCACCTTTTCCCCGTTTTTTCCCCATTATTCCCAAAAATCCCACCTTTTTCCCCATTATTCCCAAAAATCCCACCTTTTTCCCCATTTTTTTCCCATTATTCCCAAAAATCCCACCTTTTTTCCCCATTTTTTCCCCATTATTCCCAAAAATCCCACCTTTTTCCCCATTTTTTCCCCATTATTCCCAAAAATCCCCACCTTTTTCCCATTTTTCCCCATTATTCCCAAAAATCCCACCTTTTTCCCCATTTTCCCCATTATTCCCAAAAATCCCACCTTTTTCCCCGTTTTTTCCCCATTATTCCCAAAAATCCCACCTTTTTCCCATTTTTCCCATTATTACCAAAAATCCCACCTTTTTTCCCATTTTTCCCCATTATTCCCAAAAATCCCACATTTTTCCCCATTTTTCCCCATTACTCCCAAAAATCCCACCTTTTTCCCTGTTTTTTTCCCCATTTTTCCCAAAAATCCCACCTTTTTCCCTGTTTTTTTCCCCATTATCCCCAAAAATCCCACCTTTTTTCCCATTTTTTTCCCCCATTATTCCCAAAAATCCCACCTTTTTCCCCATTTTTTTCCCCATTATTCCCAAAAATCCCACCTTTTTTCCCATTTTTTCCCCATTATTCCCAAAAATCCCACCTTTTTCCCCATTATTCCCAAAAATCCCACCTTTTTTCCCGTTTTTTTCCCCATTATTCCCAAAAATCCCATTTTTTCCCCATTTTTCCCCATTATTCCCAAAAATCCCACCTTTTTCCCATTTTTTTCCCCATTATTCCCAAAAATCCCACCATTTTTTCCCCATTATTCCCAAAAATCCCACCTTTTTCCCAATTTTCCCCATTATTCCCAAAAATCCCACCTTTTTTCCCATTTTTTCCCCATTATTCCCAAAAATCCCACCTTTTTCCCATTTTTTCCCCATTATTCCCAAAAATCCCACCTTTTTCCCCATTTTTTCCCATTATTCCCAAAAATCCCACCTTTTTTCCCATTTTTTCCCCATTATTCCCAAAAATCCCACCTTTTTTTCCCATTTTTTCCCCATTATTCCCAAAAATCCCACCTTTTTTCCCATTTTTTCCCCATTATTCCCAAAAATCCCACCTTTTTCCCATTTTTTCCCCATTATTCCCAAAAATCCCACCTTTTTCCCAATTTTCCCCCATTATTCCCAAAAATCCCACCTTTTTTCCCCATTTTTTCCCCATTATTCCCAAAAATCCCAAATTTTTCCCATTTTTTTCCCCATTATTCCCAAAAATCCCACCTTTTTCCCCATTTTTCCCCATTATTCCCAAAAATCCCACCTTTTTTCCCCATTTTTTTCCCATTATTCCCAAAAATCCCACCTTTTTTTCCCATTTTTTTCCCCATTATTCCCAAAAATCCCACCTTTTTTCCCATTTTTTTCCCCATTATTCCCAAAAATCCCACCTTTTTTCCCGTTTTTTTCCCCATTATTCCCAAAAATCCCACCTTTTTCCCATTTTCCCCATTATTCCCAAAAATCCCATTTTTCCCCATTTTTCCCCCATTATTCCCAAAAATCCCACCTTTTTCCCCATTTTTCCCCATTATTCCCAAAAATCCCACCTTTTCCCCGTTTTTTTCCCCATTATTCCCAAAAATCCCACCTTTTTTTCCCATTTTTGCCCATTATTCCCAAAAATCCCACCTTTTTCCCCCATTTTTCCCCCATTATTCCCAAAAATTCCACCTTAATCCTATTGTAAAAAATGGGGTTTTTTCCCCATTTTTACCCCATTTTGTGATGCTGATCCCGCAGAGGAGTTTGGTGGAGTGGAGCTTTTGGGGTTTCCCATTTTTGGGGGGATTCGTGTGGAATTTTCCTTTTGGGATTAAGGGATTTCCACCTGGATAAATCCCAGCTCTTTCCTCAGTCTCCCACCCTTTTCCCACTTTTCCCAGGCTGATCCCAGGAATCCCAGGCTGATCCCAGGAGCTGATCCCGGTTTTTCCCAGGCTTATCTCAGACTGATCCTGGTTTTTCCCTGGCTGATTCCAGCTCTTTTCCCAGGCTGATCTTGGTTTTTCCTGGGCTGATCCCAGCTCTTTTCCCAGGCTAAGCCCAGGAGCTGATCCCGTTTTTTCCTAGGCTGATCCCAGGCTGATCCCAGGCTGATCCCAGGTTTTCCCAGACTGATCCTGGTTTTTCCCTGGCTGATCCCAGGAATCCAAGACTGACCCCAGGAGCTGATCCCATTTTTTCCCAGACTGATCCTGGTTTTCCCAGACTGATCCTGGTTTTTCCCTGGCTGATCCCAGGAGCTGATCCCGGTTTTTCCCAGGCTTATCTCAGACTGATCCTGTTTTTTCCCAGCCTGATCCTGGGCTGATCCCAGCTCTTTTCCCAGGCTGATCCCAGGTTTTCTCCAGCTGTGATCCCAGGTTTTCCCAGGCTGATCCCAGCTCTTTTCCCAGGCTAATCCCAGGAGCTGATCCCGTTTTTCCTAGGCTGATTCCAGGTTTTCCCAGACTGATCCTGGTTTTTCCTAGGCTGATCCTGGGCTGATCCCAGCTCTTTTCCCAGCCTGATCCCAGGAGCTGATCCCG
This sequence comes from Artemisiospiza belli, assembly GCA_021963965.1. Classification (NCBI taxonomy): domain Eukaryota; kingdom Metazoa; phylum Chordata; class Aves; order Passeriformes; family Passerellidae; genus Artemisiospiza; species Artemisiospiza belli. The sequence goes on from JAKDEW010000046.1 coordinate 1,157,184, forward strand.
TTTTTTCCTAGGCTGATCCCAGACTGATCCCAGTTTTTCCCTGGCTGATCCCAGCTCTTTTCCCAGCCTGATCCCAGTTTTTCTCCAGCTGTGATCCCAGGTTTTCCCAGGCTGATCCTGGTTTTTCCCTGGCTGATCCCAGCTCTTTTCCCAGGCTAAGCCCAGGAGCTGATCCCGTTTTTTCCCAGGCTGATCCCAGGCTGATTCCAGGTTTTCCCAGACTGATCCTGGTTTTTCCCAGGCTGATTCCAGCTCTTTTCCCAGACTGATCCCAGTTTTCCCAGGCTGATCCCAGGAGCTGATCCCATTTTTTCCCAGACTGATCCTGGTTTTTCCCTGGCTGATCCCAGCTCTTTTCCCAGGCTGATCCCAGGAGCTGATCCCGTTTTTTCCCAGGCTGATCCCAGGCTGATTCCAGGTTTTCCCAGGCTGATCCTGGATTTTCCCAGGCTGGTTCCAGCTCTTTTCCCAGGAATCCAAGGCTGATCCCAGGAGCTGATCCCGGTTTTTCCCAGGCTTATCTCAGACTGATCCTGGTTTTCCCAGACTGATCCCAGTTTTTTCCCAGACTGATCCCAGACTGATCCCAGCTCCTTTTCCAAACTGATCCTGTTTTTTGCCAGCCTGATCCCAGGTTTTCTCCGGCTGTGATCCCAGTTTTTCCCAGACTGATCCCAGCTCCTTTTCCAGACTGATCCTGTTTTTCCCTGGCTGATCCTGGGCTGATCCCAGCTCTTTTCCCAGCCTGATCCCAGTTTTTCTCCAGCTGTGATCCCAGGCTTTCCCAGGCTGATCCCAGCTTTTTTCCCAGGCTGATCCCAGGAGCTGATCCCGTTTTTTCCCAGGCTGATCCCAGGTTTTCCCAGGCTGATCCCAGCTCCTTTTCCAGACTGATCCTGGTTTTTCCCTGGCTGATCCCAGCTCTTTTCCCAGGCTGATCCCAGGAGCTGATCCCGTTTTTTCCTAGGCTGATCCCAGGCTGATTCCAGGTTTTCCCAGGCTGATCCTGGTTTTTCCTAGGCTGCTCCTGGGCTGATCCCAGCTCTTTTCCCAGGCTGATCCCGGTTTTTCCCAGACTGATCCCAGCTCCTTTTCCAAACTGATCCTGTTTTTTCCCAGCCTGATCCCAGGTTTTCTCCAGCTGTGATCCCAGGTTTTCCCAGGCTGCTCCTGGTTTTTCCCTGGCTGATCCCAGAGTGATCCCAGTTTTTCCCAGACTGATCCCAGCTCCTTTTCCAGGCTGATCCTGGTTTTTCCTAGGCTGCTCCTGGGCTGATCCCAGCTCTTTTCCCAGCCTGATCCCAGTTTTTCTCCAGCTGTGATCCCAAGTTTTCTCCAGCTGTGATCCCAGGTTTTCCCAGCCTGATCCCAGTTTTTCCCAGGCTGATCCCAGAGTGATCCCAGTTTTTCCCAGGCTGATCCCAGCTCCTTTCCCAGACTGATCCTGGTTTTCCCCAGGCTGATCCTGGGCTGATCCCAGCTCTTTTCCCAGCCTGATCCCAGTTTTTCTCCAGCTGTGATCCCAGGTTTTCCCAGGCTGATCCTGTTTTTCCCCAGGCTGATCCCAGTTTTTCTCCAGCTGTGATCCCAGGTTTTCCCAGGCTGATCCTGTTTTTCCCCAGGCTGATCCCAGTTTTTCTCCAGCTGTGATCCCAGGTTTTCCCAGACCGATCCTGTTTTTCCCCAGGCTGATCCCAGGTTTTCTCCCGCTGATCCCGGTTTTTCTCCAGCTGTGATCCCAGGTTTTCCCAGGCTGATCCTGGTTTTCCCCAGGCTGACCCCAGCTCCTTTCCCAGACTGATCCTGTTTTTCCCCAGGCTGATCCCAGTTTTCCCCAGGCTGATCCCAGGTTTTCCCAGACTGATCCTGTTTTTCCCAGGCTGCTCCCAGCTTTTCTCCCGCTGATCCCGGTTCTTGCAGGTGCTGGTGTTCGTGCACTCGCGGAAGGAGACCGGCAAGACGGCGCGGGCCATCCGGGACATGTGCCTGGAGAAGGACACGCTGGGGCTGTTCCTCAGGGAGGGCTCGGCCTCCACCGAGGTGCTGCGGACGGAGGCCGAGCAGTGCAAGGTGAGCCTGGGGGAAATGGGGGAAAACGGGAAAATCCGGCAGGGAAGAACTGGGGAAAGTCGGGAAAATGCGGCAGGGAAAATGCAGGAAAATTCAGAAAAAGCGGGAAAATCTGGCAGGGGAAACGCAGGAAAATGCAGGAAAATTCAGAAGAAGCGGGAAAATCTGGCAGGGGAAACGCAGGAAAATCCAGGGGAAAATTGGGAAAATCTGGTAGGGAAAATGCAGGGTAATTGGGAAAAATCAGGAAAATGTGGCAGGGAAAAAATGGGAAAAAGCAGGAACATCCAGCAGGGAAAAATTGGGAAAGTTTGGTAGGGAAAATGCAGGGTAATTGGGAAAAATCGGGAAAATGTGGCAGGGAAAAAATGGGAAAAAGCAGGAAAATCCAGCAGGGAAAAATTGGGAAAGTCTGGTAGGGAAAATGCAGGGTAATTGGGAAAAATCGGGAAAATGTAGCAGGGAAAATGCAGGAAAATTCAGAAAAAGTGGGAAAATCTGGCAGGGGAAACGCAGGAAAATCCAGGGGAAAATTGGGAAAATGTGGCAGGGGAAACGCAGGAAAATCCAGGGGAAAATTGGGAAAATCTGGCAGGGAAAATGCAGGATAATTGGGAAAAATCAGGAAAATGTAGCAGGGAAAATGCAGGAAAATTCAGAAAAAGCAGGAAAATCTGGCAGGGGAAACGCAGGAAAATGCAGGAAAATTCAGAAAAAGCAGGAAAATCTGGCAGGGGAAACACAGGAAAATCCAGGGGAAAATTGGGAAAATCTGGTAGGGAAAATGCAGGAAAATCCAGGGGAAAATCAGGAAAATGTGGCAGGGAAAAAATGGGGAAAAGCAGGAAAATCCAGGAGGGAAAAATTGGGAAAATCTGTCAGGGGAAATGCAGGAAAATTGGGAAAAATCAGGAAAATGTGGCAGGGAAAAAAATGGGGAAAAGCAGGAAAATCCAGCAGGGAAAAATTGGGAAAGTTTGGTAGGGAAAAATTGGGAAAATCTGGCAGGGAAAACACAGGAAAATCTAGCACCGAAAAATTGGGAAAATCTGGTAGGGAAAATCCAGCAGGGAAAAAACCCAGGAAAAATTGGGAAAAATTATGAAAATCTGACAGGGAAAATGTAGGAAAGTTGGGAAAAAGCAGGAAAATCCAGCAGGGAAAAATTGGGAAGATGTGGTATGGAAAATGCAGGAAAATCCGGCAGGGGAAAAAAGCAGGAAAATTTGGGTAAAATCAGGAAAATGTGGCAGGGAAAAAATGGGAAAAAGCAGGAAAATCCAGGAGGGAAAAATTGGGAAAATCTGGTAGGGAAAATGCAGGGTAATTGGGAAAAATCAGGAAAATCTGGCAGGGGAAATGCAGGAAAATTCAGAAAAAGCGGGAAAATCTGGCAGGGGAAATGCAGGAAGATCCAGGGGAAAATTGGGAAAATCTGGTAGGGAAAATGCAGGAAAATCCAGGGAAAAATTGGGAAAATCTGGTAGGGAAAGTGCAGGGTAATTGGGAAAAATCGGGAAAATGTGGCAGGGAAAATGCAGGAAAATTGGGAAAAATCGGGAAAATGTGGCAGGGAAAAAATGGGAAAAAGCAGGAAAATCCAGGAGGGAAAAATTGGGAAAATCTGTCAGGGAAAATGCAGGAAAATCCAGGGGAAAATTGGGAAAATCTGGTAGGGAAAATGCAGGAAAATCCAGGGGAAAATTGGGAAAATCCGGCAGGGGAAAAGCAAGAAGAATTGGGGAAAGTCGGGAAAATGTAGCAGGGAAAATGCAGGAAAATTCAGAAAAAGCGGGAAAATCTGGCAGGGGAAACGCAGGAAAATCCAGGGGAAAATTGGGAAAATCTGGTAGGGAAAATGCAGGATAATTGGGAAAAAATCAGGAAAATGTGGCAGGGAAAATGCAGGAAAATTGGGAAAAATCAGGAAAATGTGGCAGGGAAAAAATGGGAAAAAGCAGGAAAATCCAGCAGGGAAAAATTGGGAAAATCTGTCAGGGGAAAATGCAGGAAAATTGGGAAAAATCAGGAAAATGTGGCAGGGAAAAAATGGGGAAAAGCACGAAAATCCAGCACGGAAAAAGCAGGAAAAATTGGGAAAATCTGGTGGGGAAAATCCAGCAGGGAAAAAACCCAGGGAAAATTGGGAAAAATCATGAAAATCTGACAGGGAAAATGTAGGAAAGTTGGGAAAAAGCAGGAAAATCCAGCAGGGAAAAATTGGGAAGATGTGGTATGGAAAATGCAGGAAAATCCAGCAGGGGAAAAAAGCAGGAAAAATTGGGAAAAATCAGGAAAATGTGGCAGGGAAAATGCAGGAAAATTCAGAAAAAGCGGGAAAATCTGGCAGGGGAAATGCAGGAAGATCCAGGGGAAAATTGGGAAAATCTGGTAGGGAAAATGCAGGGTAATTGGGAAAAATCAGGAAAATGTAGCAGGGAAAATGCAGGAAAATTCAGAAAAAGCGGGAAAATCTGGTAGGGAAAATGCAGGATAATTGGGAAAAATCAGGAAAATGTGGCAGGGAAAAAATGGGAAAAAGCAGGAAAATCCAGGAGGGAAAAATTGGGAAAATCTGGTAGGGAAAATGCAGGAAAATTGGGAAAAATCAGGAAAATGTGGCAGGGAAAATTGGGGAAAAGCACGAAAATCCAGCAGGGAAAAAGCAGAAAAATTGGGTAAAATCAGGAAAATGTGGCAGGGAAAAAACGGGAAAAAGCAGGAAAATCCAGGAGGGAAAAATTGGGAAAATCTGTCAGGGGAAAAGCAGGATAATTGGGAAAAATCAGGAAAATGTAGCAGGGAAAATGTAGGAAAATTCAGAAAAAGCGGGAAAATCTGGCAGGGGAAACGCAGGAAAATCCAGGGGAAAATTGGGAAAATCTGGTAGGGAAAATGCAGGATAATTGGGAAAAATCGGGAAAATGTGGCAGGGAAAAAATGGGAAAAAGCAGGAAAATCCAGCAGGGAAAAATTGGGAAAGTTTGGTAGGGAAAAATTGGGAAAATCTGGTAGGGAAAATGCAGCAGGGAAAAAACCCAGGAAAAATTGGGCAAAATCATGAAAATCTGACAGGGAAAATGTAGGAAAGTTGGGAAAAAGCAGGAAAATCCAGCAGGGAAAAATTGGGAAGATCTGGTATGGAAAACGCAGGAAAATCCAGCAGGGGAAAAAGCAGGAAAAATTGGGTAAAATCAGGAAAATGTGGCAGGGAAAAAACAGGAAAAAGCAGGAAAATCCAGGAGGGAAAAATTGGGAAAATCTGGTAGGGAAAATGCAGGGTAATTGGGAAAAATCAGGAAAATGTAGCAGGGAAAATGCAGGAAAATTCAGAAAAAGCGGGAAATTCTGGCAGGGGAAACGCAGGAAAATCCAGGGGAAAATTGGGAAAATCTGGTAGGGAAAATGCAGGATAATTGGGAAAAATCAGGAAAATGTGGCAGGGAAGAACAGGAAAAATCAGGAAAATGTGGCAGGGAAAAAACGGGAAAAAGCAGGAAAATCCAGCAGGGAAAAATTGGGAAAGTTTGGTAGGGAAAAATTGGGAAAATCTGGTAGGGAAAATGCAGGAAAAATTGGGTAAAATCAGGAAAATGTGGCAGGGAAAAAATGGGAAAAAGCAGGAAAATCCAGGAGGGAAAAATTGGGAAAATCTGGCAGGGAAAAGCAGGAAAATTGGGAAAAATCAGGAAAATGTGGCAGGGAAAAAATGGAAAAAAGCAGGAAAATCCAGCAGGGAAAAATTGGGAAAGTTTGGTAGGGAAAAATTGGGAAAATCTGGTAGGGAAAATGCAGGATAATTGGGAAAAATCAGGAAAATGTGGCAGGGAAAATGCAGGAAAATTCAGAAAAAGCGGGAAAATCTGGCAGGGAAAATGCAGGAAAATCCAGGGGAAAATTGGGAAAATCTGGCAGGGAAAATGCAGGAAAATCCAGGGGAAAATTGGGAAAATCTGGCAGGGGAAATGCAGGAAAATCCAGGGGAAAATCGGGAAAATCTGGCAGGGGAAATGCAGGAAAATCCAGGGGAAAATTGGGAAAATCTGGTAGGGAAAATGCAGGATAATTGGGAAAAATCAGGAAAATGTGGCAGGGAAAATGCAGGAAAATTCAGAAAAAGCGGGAAAATCTGGCGGGGGAAACGCAGGAAAATCCAGGGGAAAATTGGGAAGATCTGGTAGGGAAAATGCAGGATAATTGGGAAAAATCAGGAAAATGTGGCAGGGAAAATGCAGGAAAATTCAGAAAAAGCGGGAAAATCTGGCAGGGGAAACGCAGGAAAATCCAGGGGAAAATTTGGTAGGGAAAATGCAGGATAATTGGAAAAAATCAGGAAAATGTAGCAGGGAAAATGCAGGAAAATTCAGAAAAAGCGGGAAAATCTGGCAGGGGAAACGCAGGAAAATCCAGGGGAAAATTGGGAAAATCTGGTAGGGAAAATGCAGGAAAATCCAGGGGAAAATTGGGAAAATCTGGTAGGGAAAATGCAGGGTAATTGGGAAAAATCAGGAAAATGTAGCAGGGAAAATGCAGGAAAATTCAGAGAAAGCGGGGAAATCTGGCGGGGGAAATGCAGGAAAATCCAGGGGAAAATTGGGAAAATCTGGCAGGGGAAATGCAGGAAAATCCAGGGGAAAATTGGGAAAGTTTGGTAGGGAAAATGCAGGGTAATTGGGAAAAATCAGGAAAATGTGGCAGGGAAAATGCAGGAAAATTCAGAAAAAGCGGGAAAATCTGGCAGGGGAAATGCAGGAAAATCCAGGGGAAAATTGGGAAAATCTGGTAGGGAAAATGCAGGATAATTGGGAAAAATTGGGAAAATGTAGCAGGGAAAATGCAGGAAAATTCAGAAAAAGCGGGAAAATCTGGTAGGGGAAATGCAGGAAAATCCAGGGGAAAATTGGGAAAATCTGGTAGGGAAAATGCAGGAAAATCCAGGGGAAAATTGGGAAAATCTGGTAGGGAAAATGCAGGAAAATTCAGAAAAAGCAGGAAAATCTGGTAGGGAAAATGCAGGAAAATCCAGGGGAAAATTGGGAAAATCTGGTAGGGAAAATGCAGGGTAATTGGGAAAAATCAGGAAAATGTGGCAGGGAAAAAATGGGAAAAAGCAGGAAAATCCAGCAGGGAAAAATTGGGAAAGTTTGGTAGGGAAAAATTGGGAAAATCTGGTAGGGAAAATGCAGGAAAATCCAGGGAAAAATTGGGAAAATGTGGCAGGGAAAATGCAGGAAAATTCAGAAAAAGCGGGAAAATCTGCAGGGGAAATGCAGGAAAATCCAGGGGAAAATTGGGAAAATCTGTCAGGGGAAATGCAGGAAAATTGGGAAAAATCAGGAAAATGTGGCAGGGAAAATGCAGGAAAATTCAGAAAAAGCGGGAAAATCTGGCAGGGAAAATGCAGGAAAATCCAGGGGAAAATTGGGAAAATCTGGTAGGGAAAATGCAGGATAATTGGGAAAAATCAGGAAAATGTGGCAGGGAAAAAATGGGAAAAAGCAGGAAAACCCAGCAGGGAAAAATTGGGAAAGTTTGGTAGGGAAAAATTGGGAAAATCTGGTAGGGAAAATGCAGGATAATTGGGAAAAATCAGGAAAATGTGGCAGGGAAAAAATGGGAAAAAGCAGGAAAATCCAGGAGGGAAAAATTGGGAAAATCTGGCAGGGGAAATGCAGGAAAATTGGGAAAAATCAGGAAAATGTGGCAGGGAAAAAATGGGGAAAAGCCCGAAAATCCAGCACGGAAAAAGCAGAAAAATTGGGAAAATCTGGTGGGGAAAAGGCGATTTCTGACCTTTTATCCATGGAGGAAGTGGAGGAATTTGGGAAAATTCCCTCAAGGAAAAGTTGGATCCCCCATTCCCGAGAGGTTTTGTGCCGGACGCGCCGTGACGACTTCTCCACCCTGTCTCCACCCTGTGGTGATCCCAAACTTTTCCCTTGGAATCTTTTTCCCGATTTTTCCCTGGAATTGATTGGGGTTCGTTTTCCCCCAGAACCTGGAGCTGAAGGATCTCCTCCCCTACGGCTTCGCCATCCACCACGCCGGCATGACGCGCGTCGACCGCACCTTGGTGGAGGATCTGTTCGCCGACAAACACATCCAGGTGGGGCCCCAATTCCAGATTGAAATCCCCAAAAAAAATTTCGTTTGGGATCCTGCTCTGATGTGGGAAAAAAGGGATTTGCCTCGAGGATGGAACGGGAGATGAAAACGGAGTTGGTTGGGTGGAAAAGGAGGTTTTTAATGGAGGGTTTGGGTGGATTTGGAAGTTCCTGGTTGGATCTGGAGGTTCCAGAATGAATTTTTGGAAGTTCCTGGTTGGATCTGGAGGTTCCAGGATGGATTTGGAAGTTCCTGGTTGGATCTGGAGGTTCCAGGATGAATTTTTGGAAGTTCCTGGTTGGATCTGAAGGTTCCAGGATGAATTTTTGGAAGTTCCTGGTTGGATCTGAAGGTTCCAGGCTGGATTTGGAAGTTCCTGGTTGGATCTGGAGGTTCCAGGATGAATTTTTGGAAGTTCCTGGTTGGATCTGAAGGTTCCAGGATGGATTTTTGGAAGTTCCTGGTTGGATCTGAAGGTTCCAGGATGGATTTGGAAGTTCCTGGTTGGATCTGAAGGTTCCAGGATGAATTTTTGGAAGTTCCTGGTTGGATCTGAAGGTTCCAGGATGAATTTTTGGAAGTTCCTCGTTGGATCTGGAGGTTCCAGGATGAATTTTTGGAAGTTCCTCGTTGGATCTGGAGGTTCCAGGATGGATTTTTGGAAGTTCCTGGTTGGATCTGGAGGTTCCAGGATGAATTTTTGGAAGTTCCTGGTTGGATCTGGAGGTTCCAGGATGGATTTGGAAGTTCCTGGTTGGATCTGGAGGTTCCAGGATGGATTTGGAGGTTCCTGGTTGGATTTGAAGGTTCCTGGTGAATCTGATCCCTGGTTTTTGGGTGGATTTGGAGATTTTTGTGTGGATTTGGAAGTTCTTGGGTGGATTTGAAGGCTCCTGCTGTATCTGATCCCTGGTTTTTGGGTGGATTTGGAGATTTTTGTGTGGATTTGGAAGTTCCTGGTTGGATCTGGAGGTTCCAGGATGGATTTGGAAGTTCCTGGTTGGATCTGGAGGTTCCAGGATGAATTTTTGGAAGTTCCTGGTTGGATCTGGAGGTTCCAGGATGGATTTTTGGAAGTTCCTGGTTGGATCTGGAGGTTCCAGGATGGATTTTTGGAAGTTCCTGGTTGGATCTGGAGGTCCCAGGATGGATTTTTGGAAGTTCCTGGTTGGATCTGAAGGTTCCAGGATGAATTTTTGGAAGTTCCTGGTTGGATCTGAAGGTTCCAGGATGAATTTTTGGAAGTTCCTGGTTGGATCTGAAGGTTCCAGGATGGATTTTTGGAAGTTCCTGGTTGGATCTGAAGGTTCCAGGATGAATTTTTGGAAGTTCCTGGTTGGATCTGAAGGTTCCAGGATGAATTTTTGGAAGTTCCTGGTTGGATCTGGAGGTTCCAGGATGGATTTTTGGAAGTTCCTGGTTGGATCTGGAGGTTCCAGGATGGATTTGGAAGTTCCTGGTTGGATCTGGAGGTTCCAGGATGGATTTTTGGAAGTTCCTGGTTGGATCTGGAGGTTCCAGGATGGATTTTTGGAAGTTCCTGGTTGGATCTGAAGGTTCCAGGATGAATTTTTGGAAGTTCCTGGTTGGATCTGGAGGTTCCAGGATGGATTTTTGGAAGTTCCTGGTTGGATTTGAAGGTTCCTGGTGAATCTGATCCCTGGTTTTTGGGTGGATTTGGAGATTTTTGGGTGGATTTGGAAGTTCTTGGGTGGATTTGAAGGCTCCTGCTGTATCTGATCCTAGATTTTGGGTGGATTTGGAGGTTCCTGAGTGGATTTGGAGGTTTCTGCTGGATCTGATCCCTGGTTTGGGATGGATTTGAAGGGTTTGGAGGTTCCTGGTTGGATTTGAAGAGTTCTGAGTGGATTTGAAGGTTCCTCCTGGATCTGACCCTGGTTATTTGATGGATTTGGAGGTTCCTCCTGGATCTGACCCCCGTTTCCCTGCAGGTCCTGGTGTCCACGGCCACGCTGGCCTGGGGCGTGAACCTGCCGGCGCACACGGTGATCATCAAAGGCACACAGGTGTACAGCCCGGAGAAGGGGCGCTGGACAGAGCTGGGAGCACTGGACATCCTCCAGGTGGGACCTCCAGGAGGACCTTCCAGGCCTCAAATCCCATCCAACATCCTGGTTTTGGAGTTCCTCCTCGATCTTCATGGTGCTGTGAGGTTGGAGAGGAGGGGGAAAAGTTCCTCAAGAATTCCATGTCCAGATCATTCCGGATAATTCCTCAAGAACTCCATGCCCAGATCCACTTGAGATAATTCCGTGTCCAAACCCACCTGAGATATTTCCTCAAGAATTCCGTGCCCAGATCCTCCTGAGATGTTTCCTCTAGAATTCATGCCCAGATCCCCCTGAGATAATCCCTCAAGAATTCCACACCCAAACCCACCTGAGATATTTCCTCAAGAATTCCGTGCCCAGATCCACCTCAGATATCTCCATGCCCAAACCCACCTGAGATAATCCCTCAAGAATTCCATGCCCAAACCCACCTGAGATATTTCCTCAAGAATTCCATGCCCAGATTCCCCTGAGATAATCCCTCAAGAATTCCACGCCCAAACCCACCTGAGATATTTCCTCAAGAATTCCGTGCCCAGATCCACCTCAGATAACTCCATGCCCAAACCCACCTGAGATGATCCCTCAAGAATTCCAAGTTCCCCGAGCTGTTTCTCCTGGTTTCAGATGCTGGGCCGTGCCGGGAGGCCCCAGTACGACACGAAAGGAGAAGGAATTCTCATCACTTCCCACGGAGAGCTCCAGTATTACCTGTCCCTGCTCAACCAGCAGCTGCCCATCGAGAGCCAGATGGTGGCCAAGCTCCCGGACATGCTCAACGCTGAGGCCGTGCTCGGGAATGTCCAGAATGCCAAGGTTGGGTGAAATTCCTGATTTTCTGCAGGGATTTGTGGCCGTGGTTCTGCCCCCTGAGATAATTCCTTGTCCAAACCTACCTGAGATAATTCCTCAAGAATTCCGTACTCAAACCCACCTGAGATAATCCCTCAAGAATTCCGTGCCCAAACCCACCTGAGATAATTCCTCAAGAATTGCATGCCCAAACCCACCTGAGATAATTCCATGCCCAAACCCACCTGAGATAATCCCTCAAGAATTCCGTGCCCAAACCCACCTGAGATAATTCCTCAAGAATTCCGTGCCCAAACCCACCTGAGATAATTCCTCAAGAATTGCATGCCCAAACCCACCTGAGATAATTCCTCAAGAATTGCATGCCCTAACCCACCTGAGATAATCCCTCAAGAATTCCGTACTCAAACCCACCTGAGATAATCCCTCAAGAATTCCGTGCCCAAACCTACCTGAGATAATTCCATGCCCAAACCCACCTGAGATAATCCCTCAAGAATTCCGTACTCAAACCCACCTGAGATAATCCCTCAAGAATTCCATGCCCAAACCCACCTGAGATAATTCCATGCTCAAACCCACCTGAGATAATTCCTCAAGAATTGCATGCCCAAACCCACCTGAGATAATCCCTCAAGAATTCCGTGCCCAAACCCACCTGAGATAATCCCTCAAGAATTCCGTGCCCAAACCCACCTGAGATAATTCCATGCCCAAACCCACCTGAGATAATCCCTCAAGAATTCCGTGCCCAAACCCACCTGAGATAATCCCTCAAGAATTGCATGCCCAAACCCACCTGAGATAATTCCATGCCCAAACCCACCTGAGATAATTCCATGCCCAAACCCACCTGAGATAATTCCATGCCCAAACCCACCTGAGATAATCCCTCAAGAATTCCGTGCCCAATCCCAGCTGGGGATTTTTGGGATTGGGGTGTTTGGGGTGTTCTTGAAAGGGTTTTTAGGGTGGGAATGGAAATATCTGAGGGTGTTTTAGGGTTAATGCCAGAATATTTTCCAGGAGATGTGGGTAAAGGGAATTGGGCACCAGGAAAAGCAGATTTCCTTGGAAATTCAGGGCAAGGAAAAGCAGCTTTGCAGGGAAATTGGGCACCAGGAAAAGCAGATTTCCTTGGAAATTTAGGGCAAGGAAAAGCAGCTTTGCAGGGAAATTGGGCACCAGGAAAAGCAGATTTCCTTGGAAATTTAGGGCAAGGAAAAGCGGCTTTGCAGGGAAATTGGGCACCAGGAAAAGCAGATTTCCTTGGAAATTTAGGGCAAGGAAAAGCGGCTTTGCAGGGAAATTGGACACCAGGAAAAGCTGATTTTCTGGGAAATTTATGGCAAGGAAAAGCGGCTTTGCAGGGAAATTGGGCACCAGGAAAAGCAGATTTCCTTGGAAATTTAGGGCAAGGAAAAGCGGCTTTGCAGGGAAATTGGACACCACAAAAAGCAGGTTTTCTGGGAAATTTAGGGCAAGGAAAAGCGGCTTTGCAGGGAAATTGGACACCACGAAAAGCTGATTTTCTGGGAAATTAGGAACCAGGAAAAGCAGCTTTTCAGGGAAATGGTGCACCAGGGATTTTCCCTGTAAAATTCCTGAAATTCCCAATTTCTGAGAAATTAGAGACAAGGAAAACCAACTTTTCTGGGTATTTTGGACACCAGTTAAAGCAGATTTCCCCGGATTTCCTGGCTCTGTTTTGTGGGATTTTCCTGGGCTCAGCTCCGCTCTGGAGCTCCCTGGGCGTGCCGGGAATCCCAGGGATCGCTGAGGATTTGGGAATTCCGTAGGACGCGGTGAACTGGCTGGGCTACACCTACCTGTACATCCGGATGCTGCGGTCGCCGACCCTTTACGGCATCTCCCACGACGACCTGAAGGCGGATCCGCTCCTGGAGCAGCGGCGCCTCGACCTCGTCCACACCGCGGCCCTGATGCTCGACAAGAACAACCTGGTCAAGTACGACAAGAAAACCGGGAATTTCCAGGTGGGCTGGCAAAAAAAAATGGGGATTTCTGGGTGGGAGGGGAAAAAAAATGGGGATTTCTGGGTGGGAGGGGGGAAAAAAATGGGGATTTCTGGGTGGGAGGGGGAAAAAAAAAGGGGATTTTTAGTTGGGAGGTTCTTGTGGGTTTCTCCTGGCCATTCCCATTGTTCTCCTGGCCATTTTTCTCCTCACCATTCCTGTGGTTCCTCCCAGTTGTTCTGGCTGTACTCCTGGCCATTCCCGTGGTTTATCCTGGTCATTCTTGTGGTTTATCCTGACCCTGTGGTTTGTCCCAGCCATTCCCATGGTTTGTCCCAGACATTCCCATGGTTTATCCTGGTCATTCTTGTGGTTTATCCTGACCCTGTGGTTTGTCCCAGCCATTCCCATGGTTTGTCCCAGACATTCCCATGGTTTATCCCAGCTGTTCCTGTGGTTTATCCCAGACATTCCCATGGTTTATCCTGACTGTTCCCATAGGTTTTTCCCGGCTATTCCCGCTGTTCTCCTGGCCATTTTTCTCCTCACCATTCCCATGGTTTATCCTGACTGCTCCCATGGTTTATCCTGACTGTTCCTGTGGTTTATCTGACTATTCCTGTGGTTTATCCCGACCGTTCCTGTGGTTTATCCCAGCAGTTCCCATGGTTTATCCTGACTGTTCCCATGGTTTATCCTGACTGTTCCCGTGGTTTATCTGACTGTTCCTGTGGTTTATCCCGACTGTTCCTGTGGTTTATCCCAGCGGTTCCCATGGTTTATCCTGACTGTTCCCATGGTTTATCCTGACTGTTCCCGTGGTTTATCCTGACTGTCCCGGCAGGTGACGGAGCTGGGCCGCATCGCCAGCCATTACTACATCACCAACGAGACGGTGCAGACGTACAACCAGCTGCTGAAACCCACCCTGAGCGAGATCGAGCTGTTCCGCGTCTTCTCCCTGTCCTCGGAGTTCCGCAACATCACCGTGCGCGAGGTAGGGGAACAGACAGCACCCAACAGCCGACATCAAACACCCAACAGCTGTCACCCAGCACCCAACAGCCGACATCAAACACCCAACAGCTGTCACCCAACACCCAGTGTCCAACATCAAACGCCCAACAGCTGTCACCCAACAACAGCCAACAGCCATTGTCCAACAACTCCCAACAGCCATCACTCAGCAGCCAACAACAGCCATCACCCAACAACAGCCAACACCCAACACCACCCAACCCCACCCAACAACCATCACCTAACAATACCCAACTGCCATTGATTAACAGCCAACAGCCATGACCCAACAACAGCCAACAGCACCCAACAACCAGCACCCAACAACACCCATTGCTCAACACCCAACATCAAACAGCCATCACCCAACAGCCACCAACCATCACTCAACAACACCCAACAGCACCCAACAACTGTCACCCAACACCCAATGAACATCACCCAACAGCACCCATTGCTCAACACCCAACATCAAACAGCCATCACCCAACAGCACCCAACAGCTCTCACCCAACACCCAATGAACATCACCCAACAGCACCCAAAAACCGTCACCCAACAACACTCAACAGCCATCACCCACCATCCATCCCTGTTTTCCCCAGGAGGAGAAGCTGGAGCTGCAGAAGCTTCTGGAGCGAGTCCCGATCCCGGTGAAGGAGAGCATCGAGGAGCCCAGTGCCAAGGTGAGCCCTGCTGGAATTCCCAGCAGGAATTCTGCTCCCTACCCTCTCTGGGATGTCCTGGATGGGGCTGGGAAGCTCAGAGAGATCCAGGAGATCCGTGGGATTGGGGGAGGATGGACAGGGAGGTGGGAGAAGGGAATTGGGTGGCAGGAAAAGCAGATTGCCTGGAAAATTTGGGACCAGGAAAAGGAGGTTTCCTTGGAAATTTGGAACCAGGAAAAGCAGCTTTTTTGGGCAATTGGGGAACAGGGAAAGGTTTCCTTGGGAATGAAGCTCCAGGCAAAGCAGCTTTCTTGGGATATTCCCTGAGGGTTTTTCCATCACCCTTCCCAGATCAACGTCCTGCTCCAGGCCTTCATCTCGCAGCTGAAGCTGGAGGGGTTCGCCCTCATGGCCGACATGGTCTACGTCACCCAGGTGAGCCAGGAATTCCCTCAGAATTCCCGGTGGGATTGGTGAGGGGTTGGGATGGAATTCCCAGAGCACCTGGGACCCCTGGAGGTGTCCAAGGCCGACGCTGTGCGATGGCACCGGTTGTGGTGGCACCAGTTGGGATTTTTGGTCATTCCCACCCAAACCCCTCCGAGCTGGCACACAGGGTGGGACGGGAATTTGGGAATGGCCAGGATGTGACCCCAAAACCCTTCCCTGCCCCGCAGTCGGCCGGGAGGCTGATGAGAGCCATCTTTGAGATCGTCCTGAACCGCGGCTGGGCCCAGCTCACCGACAAGACCCTCAACCTCTGCAAGATGATCGACAAGCGCATGTGAGTCCTGACCCCGCCGAATTCCCCCAAATTGCCCCAAATTCCTGCAGTTCCCTGAGTCCCTGAGTTGTCCCCACAGGTGGCAGTCCATGTGTCCCCTGCGCCAGTTCAAGAAGCTGCCCGAGGAGGTGGTGAAGAAGATCGAGAAGAAGAATTTCCCCTTCGAGCGCCTCTACGACCTCAACCACAATGAGATCGGTGCTGAAATGGGGGGGAAATCACACAAATCGGGGGTGGGGAGGAGTTTGGGATTGTGGCATGGGAGAAATCCCTGAATCTGGGCTAAAATCTCCTGAATCCGGGTTAAAATCCCCTGAATGCTGGTTAAAATCTCCAAAATTCAGGCTAAAATCCCCCAAGTCCAGGTTGGGGAGGGGTTTGGGGTTGTGGCATGGGAAAATCCCCCAAATCTGGGCAAAAATCCCCCAAATCTGGGTTAAAATCCCCCAAATCCTGGTTTAGATGGGATTTTGAGAAAAAAAATCTTTGGTATGAGGGTGGGGAATTTCTCCAAGAATTTCCCCTCAGAAATTAAGGAGTTTGACTCAGAAATAGGGGATTTTCTCCAGGATTTTCGCTCAGAAATGAGGGAATTTCCTTCAGAAATGGGGCAGTTTCCCTCAGAAATGGGGAATTTCTGCAGCGTATCCCCTCAGAAATGGGGAAATTCCTCCATGTTTTTCTCTCAGAAATGGGGAATTTTCCGTTAGAAATTGGGAAATTTCCTTCAGAAATGGGAGAGTTTTACTCATAAATGGGGGAATTTCCCTCAGAAATTGGGAAATTTCTTCAGGAATTTCACTGGTTGTCTGGACCAGCCGCAAAGGCCTCACCCTCCCAATCCCGCTCTTTTTGGGATCCTCCCTGACCCCATCCCTTATTATTTTTTTCTCCCTCACAGGAGAGCTGATCCGGATGCCGAAAATGGGGAAAACCATCCATAAATACGTGCACCTGTTCCCAAAGCTGGAGCTGTCTGTGCACCTGCAGCCCATCACGCGCTCCACACTCAAGGTGGAGCTCACCATCGCGCCCGACTTCCAGTGGGACGAAAAGGTGGGAAAGGGGGGATTTGGGATGGGAAAAGTGGGTTATGGGGTGGGCAAGGGGGGATTTGGGGTCGGGAGGTGGAAATTGTGAGGGGAAATGTGAGGGAAAATTGGGGATTCTGGGGCTGTGATGTGGAAATCATGAGGGGAAAATGATCTGATTGGGAGGAAAAAGGGGGGTTATGGGATTGGGATGTGGAAATCCTGAGGGAAAATGGGCGATTTTGGGGCTGGGATGTGGAAATCATGAGGGGAAAATGGGGAATTCTGTGGCTAGGATGTGGAAATCATGAGGGGAAAATACCCTGATTGGGGGGAACAATGGGATTTTTTGGGTTGGGGTATAGAAATTGTGAGGGGAGATGGGGAATTGTGAGGTTGGGGTGCGGAAATCCTGTGGGAAAATGTGAGGGAAAATGGGGAATTCTGGGCCTGGGATGTGGAAATCATGAGGGAAAAGAGGGAATTCTGGAGCTAGGATGTGGAAATCATGAGGGAAAATGCCTTGATTTGGAGGGAATAATGGGATTTATTGGGTTGGGGTATAGAAATTGTGAGGGGAAATGGGGAATTGTGAGGTTGGGGTGTGGAAATCCTGAGGGAAAATGGGGAATTCTGGGGCTAGGATGTGGAAATCATGAGGGAAAATGCCTTGATTTGGAGGGAATAATGGGATTTATTGGGTTGGGGTATAGAAATTGTGAGGGGAAATGGGGAATTGTGAGGTTGGGGTGCGGAAATCCTGTGGGAAAATGTGAGGGAAAATGGGGAATTCTGGGCCTGGGGTGTGGAAATCATGAGGGAAAATGGGGAATTCTGGGCCTGGGGTGTGGAAATCATGAGGGGATTATTACCCTGATCTGGGGTAATAATGGGATTTATTGGGTTGGGGTATAGAAATTGTGAGGGGAAATGGGGAATTGTGAGGTTGGGGTGTGGAAATCCTGAGGGAAAATGTGAGGGAAAATGGGGGATTCTGGGGCTAGAATGTGGAAATCATGAGGGGAAAATGCCCTGATTGAGGGGAAAACTGGGATTTATGGGGCAGGATTGTGAAAATCATCAGGGAAAATGCCCTGATTGTACAAAACCAGAGCATCTGGGGTTCAGTTTAAAAACCACAAGGGAAAACACAATCCTGGAATGAAAAGGAGCCATTTTGAGGCCTGAACACTTGGAATTGTGAGGGGTGGGACAGGGAATTGAGAATTTTCCCTTTTTTTTTTCCAGGTTCACGGCTCCTCTGAGGCCTTCTGGATCCTGGTGGAGGACGTGGACAGCGAGGTGATCCTGCACCATGAATATTTCCTGCTCAAGGCCAAATATGCCCAGGACGAGCACCTGGTGACATTTTTTGTGCCCGTCTTCGAGCCCCTGCCCCCTCAGTATTTCATCCGGGTGGTGTCCGACCGCTGGCTTTGTAAGTGCCCCTTTTCCTGGGTTTATTCCTGCTTTTATTCCTGTTTTTTTCTGCTTTTATTCCTGGGTTTTTCCTGCTTTTTCCCCCATATTTTCTTGGGATTTATTCCTGTTTTTTCCTGGGTTTTATTTCTGGATTTTACTGGTTTTATTCCTGGTTTTTCCTGGGGTTTATCCCAGGTTTTATGGCTCTGTGAGTGCCTCTTTATTGGGGTTTATTCTGGAGTTTTTCCTGGGGTTTATTCCTGGTTTTTCCTGGGGTTTTTTATCCCTTCTCCCAGAGCTTTGGGATCTGTTTTTTATTCCTATTCCCAAACCTTTGGAATCTGGGTTTTTTCCCTATTCCCAAACCTTTGCAATCTGTTTTTTATCCCTATTCCCAAACCTTTGGAATTCTGGGTTTATCCCCTCACCCCAAACCTCCGCCATCCATTTCCCATCCCCTTCCCCTCTTTCCAACCTCACCCCCATGGCAAATCCAGACCCCCTGGATCCACCCACATGGAAAATTCCAGGAATTCTTTCCCTCCTCCAGCCTGTGAGACCCAGCTCCCCGTTTCCTTCCGGCACCTGATCCTTCCGGAGAAATACCCGCCGCCCACGGAGCTGCTGGACCTGCAGCCGCTGCCGGTGTCGGCGCTGCGCAACAGCGCCTTCGAGAGCCTCTACCAGGACAAGTTCCCCTTCTTCAACCCCATCCAGACTCAAGGTGGGGCTTCCAGGCCCTCATCCTGACGGGATTTACCAGGATTTGGTGGTTTTGGCTGGAAGTTTTTGGGGAAATGGGGAATTGCATGGTGGTTTGAGGGTTTGGGGTTTTTGATGGGGACAGCGGGTTTTGGAGGTTGTGGTTGGTCCTTCTGCTTGTTCCACATGGATTTCATCTCTCCCAGAGTTTTGGGATCCGTGGATGATTCACTATTCCCAGTTTTGGGATCTGTGATTAATCCTCTGCTCCCAGAATTTTGGGAGCCATGGTTTATCCCCTCTCCCAAAATTTTGGGATCCGTGGTTTTTCCCTGTTCCCAGAATTTTGGGATCCGTGGTTTATCCCCATTCCCAGACTTTTGGGATCCATGGTTTATCCACTCTCTCAGAGTTCTGGGATCTGCAATTATTCCCTCTCCCAAAATTTTGGGATCCGTGGTTTGTCTCTGTTCCCATAGTTTTGGGATCCATGGTTTATCCCCTCTCCCACAGTTTTGGGATCCATGGTTGGGATCTATGGATTATCCCCTATTCCCAGAGTTTTCAGATCTGTGGTTTATCCTGTCCCAAAGTTTTGGATCCATGGATTATCCGCTCTCCCAAAATTTTGCGATCAGTGGTTTATCCCTAAAGACATTCCCCAGATCTCTCCCTCCACCTGGATCCTCACCCCATTCCCAATTTTTTTTTTTTCCCTCTAAACCCCCGGGGCATTTCCCGTTTGCCCAGTGTTCAACACGGTGTACAACAGCGACGACAACGTCTTCGTGGGCGCGCCCACGGGCAGCGGCAAAACCATCTGCGCCGAGTTCGCCATCCTGCGCATGCTCCTGCAGAACTCCGAGGGCCGCTGCGTCTACATCACCCCCATGGAGGCCCTGGCCGAGCAGGTGGGCACCGGGAATTCCCCGGAGAAGGGAATTCCCACCTTCTTCACCCCTTGATTCTTCGGGATCCGCTCGGGGTTTGACCGTCCGGCGGGTTACGGGGTTGGGTTACGGGGGAATTTGGGAATTGCTTCAGTTTGGGGGGGAGTTTTGAGGGGAATTCGTTGGGAATTACCCCAGTTTGAGAGGAATTTGGAGGGAATCGCTCAAATTTGAGGGGAATTCGATGGGAACTGCACCAATTTGGTGGGAATTTCCCCATTTTGAGAGGAATTTGAAGGGAAATTTGAGGGAATTGCCTCAGTTTGAGGGAATTGCCCCAATTTGAGGGAAACATGAGAGGAATCTGGTGGGAATTGCCCAGATTTGGAGGGAATTGCCCCATTTTGAGAGGAATTTGGTGGGAGTTGCCCAATTTTGAGGGGAATTTGGTGGGAATGGCCCCAGTTTGAGAAGAATTTAGAGGGAATTGCCCCAATTTTGAGGGGAATTTGGTGGGAATTGCCCCAGTTTGGTGGCAATTGCCCCATTTTGAGGGGAATTTGGTGGGAATGGCCCCAGTTTGAGAAGAATTTAGAGGGAACTGCCCCAATTTTGAGGGGAATTTGGTGGGAATTGCCCCAGTTTGAGAAGAATTTAGAGGGAATTGCCCCAATTTTGAGGGGAATTTGGTGGGAATTGCCCCAGTTTGGTGGCAATTGCCCCATTTTGAGGGGAATTTGGTGGGAATGGCCCCAGTTTAAGAGGAATTTGGAGGGAATTTCTCCAATTTGAGGACAACAACACCACTCCTGTGTGGGTGAATTCCTGTGAAATTTGGTGGGAATTGTCCAAGTTTGAGGGAAACTTGAGAAGAATTTGGTGAGAATTGCCCCATTTCGAAGGGAATTTGCTGGGAATTTCCTCAATTTGAGAGGAATTTGGTGGGAATTTCAGGGGTAACACCACCTCCCCTGTATGAATTCTGGATAAATCCATTGGGAACCTCCCGAATTCAAGGCCAATCCCCGTTTCCCCAGGTTTTCATGGATTGGTACGAGAAGTTCCAGGAGCGCCTCAACAAGAAGGTGGTGCTGCTCACGGGGGAGACCAGCACGGACCTGAAGCTGCTGGGCAAAGGGAACATCATCATCAGCACCCCGGAGAAGTGGGACATCCTCTCCCGCCGCTGGAAGCAGCGCAAGAACGTCCAGAACGTCAACCTGTTCATCGTGGATGAAGTGCACCTGATCGGGGGCGAGAACGGGGTGAGAGTCCTGGCAGTGGGGTGGGGATGGGTCCATCGGAATGGGAGGTTCCCAGTGGGGTTTTGAGTTGTTCTGGAGAAGGTTTTGCTGGTGGGAATTGATCTGATGGGATGGGAATGGGATGGGAGGGTCAGAGGGGGTTTCCATGGCATGTCCTGGATGGATCTCAGCCAGGAACAGTCCTGATCCTGCTCCTGATCCTGCTTCTGATCCTCCTTCTGATCCTGGTCCCAATTCCATTTCTGATCCTGATCCTGCTCCTGATCCCATTCCTGATCTTGCTTCTGATCCCACTCTTGATCCTGCTTCTGATCCAGGTCCTGATCCCAATCCTGATCCCTTTTCTGATCCTGATCCTGTTCCATTTGTCTCTCAGGGAATCAGGAGGAGTTTCTATGGGTTCTCCTGGCTGGATCTCATCCCAATCCCATTCCCAATCCCGTTTATTCCCCACAGCCCATGCTAGAGATGATCTGCTCGTGGATCCCATTCCCAATCCCATTTCCAATCCCGTTTATCCCCACAGCCCGTGCTGGAGGTGATCTGCTCGCGCATGCGCTACATCTCGTCGCAGATCGAGCGGCCGATCCGCATCGTGGCGCTGAGCTCGTCGCTGTCCAACGCCAAGGACGTGGCGCACTGGCTGGGCTGCAGCGCCACGGCCACCTTCAACTTCCACCCCAACGTGCGCCCCGTGCCCCTGGAGCTGCACATCCAGGTGGGGACGGGATTCTTGGGAAAATCCCTTGGGATCGTTGGGAATTCTTGGCCATAATCCCTTGAGATCGTCGGGAATTCTTGGCCATGATCCATTGGGGTCGTTGGGAATTCTTGGCTATAATCCCTTGGGATCGTTGGGAATCCTTGGCCATGATCCATTGGGATGATTGGTTATTCTTGGCCATAATCCATTGGGATTGTTGGTCATTCTTGGCCATAATCCATTGGGATTGTTGGTCATTCTTGGCCATGATCCATTGGGATGATTGGTTATTCTTGGCCATAATCCATTGGGATTGTTGGTTTTTCTTGGTCGTGATCCATTGGGATTGTTGGTCATTCTTGGCCAATCAATTCTTGGCTTTGATCCCTTGGGATTGTTGGTCATTCTTGGCCATGATCCATTGGGATTGTTGGTCATTCTTGGCCATAATCCATTGGGATTGTTGGTCATTCTTGGCCATGATCCATTGGGATTGTTGGTTTTTCTTGGCCGTGATCCATTGGGATTGTTGGTCATTCTTGGCCATGATCCATTGGGATTGTTGGTCATTCTTGGCCATAATCCATTGGGATTGTTGGTTTTTCTTGGTCGTGATCCATTGGGATTGTTGGTCATTCTTGGCCATGATCCCTTGGGACTGAGATTGGCGTTGGCCATTGATCACCAATCCAAGGATCAATCATTACCATGCTGGAATTACGCGAATTTTCCAGGCTTTCCCACCAGTTTGGCAGGGAATCCTTTGGGATCCATCTGGCTTTGGGGTTTTTGGCAGGGTTTCAACATCAGCCACACGCAGACGCGGCTGCTGTCCATGGCCAAGCCCGTGTACCACGCCGTGATGAAGCACTCGCCCAAAAAACCCGTCCTGGTCTTCGTCCCGTCCCGCAAACAGACCCGGCTCACGGCCATCAACATCCTGACCACCTGCGCCTCCGACGTCCAGCGCCACAGGTGGCACCTGGGGGACACCTGGGGACACCACGGGATGGGTTGTGGGGCTGGAGAAGGTTCAGGGTTGGGATATGGGGTTGGAGGTGGAGATGGGGAATTCCTGAGGGATCTGGGATGAGTTATGGGGTTGGAGAACATCCAGGGGTGGGATATGGGGTTGGCGGTGGAGATGGGGAATTCCTGAGGGATCTGGGATGGGTTGTGGGGCTGGAGAAGGTCCAGGGTTGGGTTATGGGGTTGGAGGTGGAGATGGGGAATTCCTGAGGGATCTGGGATGAGTTATAGGGTTGGACAACATCCAGGGGTGGGATATGGGGTTGGCGGTGGAGATGGGGAATTCCTGAGGGATCTGGGATGGGTTATGGGGTTGGAGAACATCTGTGATGGGGAATTCCTGAGGGAGATGGGAACAGGGGACACCTGGAGGACGCCACGGAGCTGCCCAGGGACACCTGAGGGCACCACAGGATGGGGTGTGGAGTTGGAGGATGTCCAGGGTTGGGTTATGGGGTTGGAGGTGGAGATGGGGAATTCCTGAGGGATCTGGGATGGGTTGTGGAGTTGGAGAACATCCAGGGGTGGGATATGGGGTTGGCGGTGGAGATGGGGAATTCCTGAGGGATCTGGGATGGGTTATGGAGTTGGAGAACATCTGTGATGGGGAATTCCTGAGGGAGATGGGAACAGGGGACACCTGGAGGACACCACGGAGCTGCCCAGGGACACCTGAGGGCACCACAGGATGGGCTGTGGAGTTGGAGAAGGTCCAGGGTTGGGTTATGGGGTTGGAGGTGGAGATGGGGAATTCCTGAGGGATCTGGAATGGGTTATGGGGTTGGAGAATGTCCAGGGTAGGTTTATAGGGTTGGAGAATGTCCAGGGTAGGATTATGGGGTTGGAGAACATCCAGGGGTGGGATATGGGGTTGGAGGTGGAGATGGGGAATTCCTGAGGGAGCTGAGGGGACTTGGCTTGGAGAAGAGGGGGATCATGGGATGGGATTGGATGGGATGGGATTGGGACTGAGATTTGAATCAGTGGGATTAAGGGGATGGGATCAAAGGGGGCAATGGGTCAAAGAGATGGGATTGGTAGGATTGATGGGATGGGATGGGATGGGATTGGTAGGATTGATGGGATGGGATGGGATTGAGTCTAGGATGGGATGGGATGGGTGATCCCAAAGGCCTGTCCCAACTCCCGGATGCCCCCCAGGTTCCTGCACTGCGCCGAGAAGGACCTGGTGCCGTACCTGGAGAAGCTGAGCGACCCCACGCTGAAGGAGACGCTGGTGAACGGGGTCGGGTACCTGCACGAGGGGCTCACGGCCATGGAGCGGCGCGTGGTGGAGCAGCTCTTCAGCTCCGGTCAGGGCACAGCGGGGGGCGGCGGCGCGGGGTGGGATCGATCTTGGGGATGGGATGGGATGGGATGGGAAGGGATGGAGATTGGGATGACATGAGATTGATCTTGGGGTTGGGACTGATGGAATGGAATGGGATGGAGAGGATGGGATAGGATAAAAATCGGGATTGGAATCGGGATGGCATGAGACTCATTTTGGAGATGGGATAGAGATTGTGTTTGTAATCAGGATTGGAATTGGGATGGGATGAGAATGATTTTTGGGGTTGGGATTGATAGGATGGGATGGGATAGAGATTGGGATTGGAATGGGATTGATTTTAGGGTTGGGATTGATGGGATGAATGGGATGGAATAGAGATTAGGATTGGGATTAGATGAGATTGATTGTAAGGTTGGCATTGATGGGATAGGATGGGATGGGATAGAGATTGGGATTGGAATGGGATTGATTTTAGGGTTGGGATTGATGGGATGAATGGGATGGAATAGAGATTGGGATTGGGATCAGGATTGGGATTAGATGAGATTGATTGTAAGGTTGGTATTGATGGGATAGGATGGGATGGGATAGAGATCGGGATTGGAATCAGGATTGGGATTGGGATGGGATGAGATTGATTTTGGGGCTGGGATTGATGGGATGGATTAGATAGGATGGGAAGGGATTGAGATTGGGATTGGGATCAGGATTGGGGTGGGATGAGATTGATTTTGGGGTTGGGATTGATGGGATGGATGGGATGGATGGGATAAAATGGGATCAGGATTGGGATGGCTGGGACAGAGACTGGGATTGGATGGATCTCCACCTCCCACCCCAGAAATTCCGGGCTCTTCCCCACCCCCTCTCCGCGTACCCCGATCCCGGGGTCTCTGTCCCCCTGACCCCGGGTGCCCTCCCGCCCCCAGGAGCCGTGCAGGTGATGGTGGCCTCGCGCAGCCTCTGCTGGGGCATGAACATCTCGGCACACCTGGTGATCATCATGGACACGCAGTACTACAACGGCAAAATCCACGCGTGAGCGCGGCCCCGGCCCCACGGCGCGGGATGGGTTTGGGATTGGGATGGGATCCATGGGGTGGGATGGGATCCATAGGATGGGATTGGATTGGATTGGATTGGATTGGATTGGATTGGGATGGGATGGGATCCATGGGATGGGGTGGGATTGGGATGGGATCCATGGGGTGGGATTGGGATAGGGATGGATGGGATGGGGTGGATGGGATGGGATCCATGGGATGGGGTGGGATTGGGATGGGATGGGATCCATGGGGTGGGATTGGATTGGATTGGATTGGATTGGGATGGGATCCATGGGATGGGATGGGATCCATGGGGTGGGATTGGATTGGATTGGATTGGATTGGATTGGATTGGATTGGATTGGGATGGGATGGGATCCATGGGATGGGATTGGATTGGATTGGATTGGATTGGGATGGGATCCATGGGATGGGGTGGGATTGGGATTGGATTGGATTGGATTGGATTGGGATGGGATCCATGGGATGGGGTGGGATTGGGATGGGATCAATGGGATGGGATCCATGGGGTGGGATTGGATTGGATTGGATTGGGATCCATGGGATGGGATGGGATGGGGTTGATGGGATGGGGTGGAATCAAAGGGATCACAGGGATCAGTGAGATGGGATGAATGGGATTGGGAACAGGATGGGATCAGGATCCCAGGTAGGATAGGATGGATGGGGATGGGATTGGGATTGGGATCCCAGGTGGAATAGGATGAATGGGATGAGGATTGAGATTGGGTTGCGATCCCAGGTGAGATAGGATAATTGGGATTGGAATCTCAGATGGGATAGGATGGATGGCATTGGGATTGGGGATTGGGATGGCATTGGGATCCCAGGTGGGATAGGATGGATGGGATTGGGATCTCAGGTGGGATTTGGATTTGGATTGGGGTCCCTGGGGCGCTGCTGACGCCCTGGCCCTGCAGGTACGTGGATTACCCCATCTACGACGTGCTGCAGATGGTCGGCCACGCCAACCGCCCGCTGCAGGACGACGAGGGGCGCTGCGTCATCATGTGCCAGGGCTCCAAGAAGGTGGGACATGGATCTGGGGGCGTTCCTGGGATTCCAGCCGGGGCTGGCCTCCTCCAGATGGTGGATGAGCCTCACCAGGGTTGGGGTGGGATCGATGGGATGGAATGGAATGGAATGGGACAGGATCCAAACCCTCACTCATCCTCAACCCATGGTTGGCATCACCATGAGGACAATCCAAACCCTCCCAGCGCTGGGTGTTCCCACACTATTTTTGGGATGAAATCTTGAATTCTTTCCCTTTTCCTGCCCCTCCTGCCTCAGGATTTCTTCAAGAAGTTCCTGTACGAGCCTCTGCCGGTGGAGTCCCACTTGGACCACTGCATGCACGACCACTTCAACGCCGAGATCGTCACCAAGACCATCGAGAACAAGCAGGACGCCGTGGACTACCTGACCTGGACCTTCCTGTACCGCAGGATGACCCAGAACCCCAACTACTACAACCTGCAAGGTGGGAATGGGCTCTGCGCGCCATCACATCCCACCCCACCCCATCCATCCCAATCCTATCATTCCAATCTCAATCCCATCATTCCCATCCGTCCCAATCCTATCATTCCAATCTCAATCCCATCATTCCCATCTGTCCCAATCCCATCATTCCCATCCATCCCAACCCCATCATTCCCATCCATCCCAACCCCATCATTCCCATCCATCCCAACCCCATCATTCCCATCCATCCCAACCACATCATTCCCATCCATCCCAACCCCATCATTCCCATCCATCCCAACCCCATCATTCCCATCCATCCCAATCCCATCATTCCCATCCCAATCCCATCATTCCCATCCCAACCCCTTCATTCCCATCCATCCCAATCCCATCATTCCCATTCATCCCATTCCAATCCCATCCTTCCCATCCCATCCCCATCATTCCCATCCCATCATTCCCATCCCATCCTTCCCATCCCAACCCCATCATTCCCATCCCGATCCCATCAATCCCATCCCATCATTCCCATCCGTCCCAATCCCATCATTCCCATCCCGATCCCATCAATCCCATCCCAACCCCATCATTCCCATCCCAACCCCATCATTCCCATCCCGATCCCATCATTCCCGTCCCATCATTCCCATCCCATCCTTCCCATCCCATCCTTCCCATCCCAATCCCATCATTCCCATCCCAACCCCTTCATTCCCATCTCATCCATCCCAATCCCATCATTCCCATTCATCCCATTCCAATCCCATCATTCCCATCCCATCCTTCCCATCCCATCATTCCCATCCCAACCCCATCATTCCCATCCCAACCCCTTCATTCCCATCCATCCCAATCCCATCATTCCAATTCATCCCATTCCAATCCCATCATTCCAATCCCATCAATCCCATCCCATCCTTCCCATCCCAACCCCATCATTCCCATCCCATCATTCCCATCCCAACCCCATCATTCCCATCCCATCATTCCCATCCCAACCCCATCATTCCCATCCCATCCTTCCCATCCCAACCCCATCATTCCCATCCCAATCCCATCATTCCCATCCCAACCCCATCACTCCCATCCCGATCCCATCATTCCCATCCCGATCCCACCATTCCCATGACCCTCCAATCCCACCGCAGGCGTGTCCCACCGGCACCTGTCGGATCACCTGTCGGAGCTGGTGGAGCAGACCCTCAGCGACCTGGAGCAGTCCAAGTGCATCAGCATCGAGGACGAGATGGACGTGGCCCCCCTCAACCTGGGCATGATCGCCGCCTACTACTACATCAACTACACCACCATAGGTGCCCAAAACCCCGGGATTCCGCCCTTTTCCCCAAAAAAATCCATGGGGCTGGGGGTTTGAACCTAAAACATCCACGGCGTTGGGAATTTCCCTCAAAAAAATATATGGGGTTTGGGGTTTCACAAAAGAATCCATGGGTTTGGGTGTTACCCTTAAAAACTCCCAATTTTGGGGTGTTGTCCCAAAAAATCTCTGGTTTTGTTGATTTTCCTTCCAGAAAAATCCCTGGCTTTGGGTTTCCCCCCCACATTCTCAATTTTTTTGTATTTTCTTCTCAAAATTCCCAGTTTTCATGTGTTTTCTCCCCAGAACCCCTGATTTTTGTATGTTTTCCCCCAGAGCTGTTCAGCATGTCCCTCAACGCCAAGACCAAGGTGCGGGGGCTGCTGGAGATCATCTCCAACGCCGCCGAGTACGAGAACATCCCCATCCGGCACCACGAGGACAACCTGCTGCGCCAGGTCTGGGATCCGTGGGGTCAATGGGATGGGATGGGATCAATGGGATGGGATGGGATCAATGGGATCGATGGGAACATCCCCATCCGGCACCACGAGGACAACCCGCTGCGCCAGGTCTGGGATCCGTGGGGTCAATGGGATGGGATGGGATCAATGGGATCCATGGAATGGGATCAGTGGGATCCATGGGATGGGATGGGATCAATGGGATCCATGGGATGGGGTCAATGGGATCAATGGGATGGGATCAATGGGAACATCCCCATCCGGCACCACGAGGACAACCTGCTGCGCCAGGTCTGGCATCTGTGGCATTAATGGGATGAGATCAGTGGGGTCAATGGGATCCATGGGATGGGATCAATGGAATCCATGGGATGGGATGGGATCAATGGGATCCATGGGATGGGATCAATGGGATCGATGAACATCCCCATGTGGCACCACAAGGACGACATGCTGTACCAGGTCTGGGATTGGGGTGGGATCCATGAGATCAATGGGATCCATGGGATCAATGGAATGGGATTGATGGGATGGGATCCATGGAGTCAATGGGATCATTGGGATCCATGGGATGGGGTCAATGGGATTATTGGGATCCATGGGATCAATGGAATGGGATCAATGGGATCCATGGGATGGGATGGGAACATCCCCATGTGGCAGCACAAGGACAACCTGCTGCGCCAGGTCTGGGATCGGGATGGGATCATTGGGATGGGATCATTGGGGTCAATGGGATGGGATCAACAGGATCAATGGGATGGGTTGAGAATGGGATCAGTAGGATCGATTGGATGGGATCAAAGGGAATGATGGGATGGATTGGTATCTATGGGATTGGGATGAGATGGAATGGGATGACCACTCAACAATCCCAACCCCATGAATTCCACAATCCCAAACCTCTCTCCCTCCTCCACCCCGGTGATGGAGCTGGTTTTGGGGTCAAGCCCCGATTTGGGGTTGGGCACTAAAGGGTTTCTCCTCCACCCGCAGCTGTCCCAGAAGGTGCCCCACAAGCTGACCAACCCCAAATTCAACGACCCCCACGTCAAGACCAACCTGCTGCTGCAGGCCCACCTGTCCCGCATGCAGCTGAGCGCCGAGCTGCAGTCGGACACCGAGGAGATCCTCAGCAAGGTGGGACCCCAAAACCGCGCTCGGGGCACGGGGAGCGCAGCAAAAGGTTCTTGGGGTGAGGAGCTGGAGAGACCCCCCCATCCGTCATGGGAAACGGGCTGGATTTGGGGTGGGGTGGGATTTATGGCTGAGGAAAGTGGGGTGGGATAATGAGGTTCTTCAGGGGTTCCTCTATCCCATGGGGGCAGTTCTCCAGGAATTCCATCCTGGATCCATCTGTGGGGTCAATTCTGCAGGAATTCCAGCCTGGCTCCATCCCATGGGGTCAGTTCCCCAGGGATTGCCCCATGTGGTCACTCTTCCATGGGGTCAGTTCTGCAGGAACTGCTCCGGCCTGGGTCCATCTCATGAGGTCCCCCATCCCTGGCTGCCACTGCCCATCTCTGTCCATCCCTGACCATCCCTGACCGTCCCTGTCCATCCCTGTCCATCCCTGACCGTCCCTGTCCATCTGTCCAGGCCATCCGGCTGATCCAGGCCTGCGTGGACGTGCTGTCCAGCAATGGGTGGCCGTGTCCATGTCCCTGTCCTTGTCACTGACCATCCCTGTCCATCTGTCCAGGCCATCCGGCTGATCCAGGCCTGCGTGGACGTGCTGTCCAGCAATGGGTGGCCGTGTCCATGTCCCTGTCCTTGTCACTGACCGTCCCTGTCCGTGTGTCCAGGCCATCCGGCTGATCCAGGCCTGCGTGGACGTGCTGTCCAGCAATGGGTGGTCGTGTCCATGTCCCTGTCCTTGTCACTGACCGTCCCTGTCCATCCCTGTCCGTGTGTCCAGGCCATCCGGCTGATCCAGGCCTGCGTGGACGTGCTGTCCAGCAATGGGTGGCTCAGCCCGGCGCTGGCCGCCATGGAGCTGGCCCAGATGGTCACCCAGGCCATGTGGTCCAAGGACTCGTACCTGAAGCAGCTGCCCCACTTCACCTCCGAGCACATCAAACGCTGCACGGACAAGGTACGGCCTGGGGACACTTGGGGACACCGTGGGGACACCTTGGGGACACTCTAAAGATATCCAAGGGACATTCAGGAGACACCTTGGGAACATCTTGGGGACACCTTGGGACACAGAGGACACCATGAGGACACTTTGGGGATATCCAAGGGACACCCAGGGGACGCCTTGGGGACACTCTGAGGATATCTAAGGGACATCCAAGGGACACCCAGAGGACACTTTGGGGACATCTTGGGGATACCCAAGGGACACCCAGAGGACACTTTGGGGACATCTTGGGGATACCCAAGGGACACTTTAGGGACATCTTGGGGACACTCTGAGGATATCCAAGGGACACCCAGAGGACACTTTGGGGACATCTTGGGGATACCCAAGGGACACTTTAGGGACACCTTGGGGACACTCTGAGGATATCCAAGGGACACCCAGAGGACACTTTGGGGACATCTTGGGGATACCCAAGGGACACTTTAGGGACATCTTGGGGACACTTCAGGGACAATTGTGGGACACTTGTGGGCCACTTTGGGGACACCTTGGGACCAAGGGGACACCCAGGGAGCACCTTGGGACCCAGGGGACACTCTGGGGACACCCAAGGGAGACTTTGGGGACACTTTGGGGATACCCAAGGGACACTTTGAGGACACCAAGGGACATCCAAGGAGCACCCTAGGGACACCCAAAAGGCAGCCGAGGGACACTTCGGGGACATCCAGGGGGCACCCGAGGGACACCTTGGGGACACCTCGGGCCGACTGTGGCCGTTTCAGGGCGTGGAGAGCGTGTTTGACATCATGGAGATGGAGGACGAGGAGCGCACGGCGCTGCTGCAGCTGCCCGAGGCGCAGATCGCCGACGTGGCGCGCTTCTGCAACCGCTACCCCAACATCGAGCTGTCCTACGAGGTGGGCGACAGGGACAGCATCCGCAGGTGAGAGCGGGGTCACTGGGGTCACTGGGGTCATTGGGGTTGGGATTGGGGTCATTGGAGTCATTGGGGATTGGATTGGGGTCAGTGGGATCATGGCGATGGAGATGGTTCTTCAACCGCTACCCCAACATGGAGCTGTCCCATGAGGTGGGGGACAGGGACAGCATCCGCAGGTTTGTACGGGGTCATTGGGGTCATTGGGGTCATTGGGGTTGGGACTGGGGCCATTAGGATGGGACTGGGGCCATTGGAGTCATTGGGATCATTGGGGTTGGGACTGGGGTCATTAGAATGGGACTGGGGCCATTGGAGTCATTGGGATTGTTGGGATCGTTGAGTTTATTGCCATCATTGGGTTGGGGATGGTTCTTCAACCGCTACCCCAACATGGAGCTGTCCCATGAGGTGGGGGACAGGGACAGCATCCAGAGGTCTGTGTGGGATTGGGATCAGGATTGGGATCATTGGGATTGGGATCATTGGGGTCATCGGGTTTGGGATTGGGATCTGGATCCTGTTGTGTGTCTCCGGGTGTGTGGGATGGGACTGGGATGGGGTTTGGGGTTTGTGGTCACTGTTCCCATCTCTGTCCCCAGTGGTGGCCCCGTGGTGGTGCTGGTGCAGCTGGAGCGTGAGGAGGAGGTCACCGGGCCGGTCATCGCCCCCCTGTTCCCACAGGTACCGTGGGGTCGGGATCCCATCCCAATCCCACCCATTCCCATCCATCCCAATCCCATCCATCCCCATCCCAATCCCATCCATCCATCCATCCATCCATCCCCATCCCATCCATCCATCCATTCATCATCCATCCATCATCCATCATCCATCCATCCATCCCCATCCCATCCATCCATCCATCCATCATCCATCATCCATCATCCATCATCCATCCATCCATCCCCATCCATCCATCCATCCATCCATCCATCCATCCATCCCCATCCATCCATCCATCCATCCATCATCCATCCATCCATCCATCCATCCATCCATCCATCCATCATCCATCCATCCATCCATCGTCCATCCATCATCCATCCATCCATCCATCCATCCATCCATCATCCATCCATCCATCATCCATCCATCCATCCATCCATCCATCCATCATCCATCCATCCATCCATCCATCCATCCATCATCCATCCATCCATCCATCCATCATCCATCCATCCATCCATCATCCATCCATCCATCCATCCATCCATCCATCATCCATCCATCCATCGTCCATCCATCATCCATCCATCCATCCATCCATCCATCCATCATCCATCCATCCATCCATCCATCCATCCATCCATCCATCCATCATCCATCATCCATCCATCATCCATCCATCCATCCATCCATCCATCCATCCATCCATCCATCCATCATCCATCCATCCATCCATCCATCCATCCATCCATCATCCATCCATCCATCATCCATCCATCCATCCATCCATCCATCCATCCATCATCCATCCATCCATCGTCCATCCATCATCCATCCATCCATCCATCCATCCATCCATCCATCCATCCATCCATCATCCATCCATCCCCATCCCATCCATCCCAATCCCATCCATCCATCCATTCATCATCCATCCATCCATCCATCCATCCATCCATCCATCCATCATCCATCCATCCATCATCCATCCATCCATCCATCATCCATCCATCCATTCATCATCCATCCATCCATCCATCATCCATCCATCCATCCATCCATCCCCATCCCATCCATCCCCATCCATCCCCATCCCACCCATCCCAATAATGTCCCCAATGTCCCCTGATGTCCCCACAGGAGCATGAGGAGGGCTGGCGGGTGGCCATGGGGGTGGTGGATGGTGTGACAGTGTCCCTGATGTCCCCGCTGTCCCCTTGCTGTCCCCACAGAAGCGTGAGGAGGGCTGGTGGGTGGTGATCGGCGACTCCAAGTCCAACAGCCTCATCTCCATCAAACGCCTGACGCTGCAGCAGAAGGCCAAGGTGACACTGGGGTGACACTGGGGTGTGACAACGGCGGGGTGACATGAGTGACACCGTGGTGGTGACACAGGGCGGGTGCCATGGGCTGGGTGGCGCCGGGTGACACCAGGCTGGGTCACACCGTGGTGCCACAGGCTGGGTGACACCAGGTGACGCTTGGTGACCCCGTGGTGGTGTCCCTGTCCCCAGGTGAAGCTGGACTTCGTGGCCCCGGCCGCGGGCACCCAGCACTACACGCTGTTCTTCATGAGCGACGCCTACATGGGCTGCGACCAGGAGTACAAATTCAGCGTGGACGTCAAGGAGGCCGAGAGCGACTCCGACTCCGACTGAGCCCCGCGCGGCCCCGGGGATCCCCAAAACCCATCGGGATCCCCAAAACCCATCGGGATCCCCAAAATCCGTCGGGATCCGCAAAATCCATCGGGATCCCCAAAACCCATCGGGATCCCCAAAACCCATCGGGATCCCCAAAACCCATCGGGATCCCCAAAATCCATCGGGATCCCCAAAACCCATCGGGATCCCCAAAACCCATCGGGATCCCCAAAACCCATCGGGATCCCCAAAATCCATCGGGATCCCCAAAACCCGTCGGGATCCCCAAAACCCATCGGGATCCCCAGAACCCATCGGGATCCCCAAAACCCATCGGGATCCCCAAAATCCATCGGGATCCCCAAAATCCATCGGGATCCCCAAAACCTGTCGGGATCCCCAAAATCCGTCGGGATCCCCAAAACCCATCGGGATCCCCAAAACCCTTCGGGATCCCCAAAATCCATCGGGATCCCCAAAATCCATCGGGATCCCCAAAACCCGTCGGGATCCCCAAAACCCGTCGGGATCCCCAAAATCCATCGGGATCCCCAAAACCCATCGGGATCCCCAAAACCCGTCGGGATCCCCAAAACCCATCGGGATCCCCAAAATCCGTCGGGATCCCCAAAACCCATCGGGATCCCCAAAATCCATCAGGATCCCCAAAATCCGTCGGGATCCCCAAAACCCATCGGGATCCCCAAAACCCATCGGGATCCCCAAAATCCATCAGGATCCCCAAAATCCGTCGGGATCCCCAAAACCCATCGGGATCCCCAAAACCCATCGGGATCCCCAAAATCCATCAGGATCCCCAAAATCCATCGGGATCCCCAAAATCCGTCGGGATCCCCAAAATCCATCGGGATCCCCAAAACCCATCGGGATCCCCAAAACCCGTCGGGATCCCCAAAATCCGTCGGGATCCCCAAAACCCATCAGGATCCCAAATGGCCCTGAGAAAACCCTCAGAATTCCAAAATATCCCACAGAATCCTAAAATGGCCCAGAGAATCCTAAAAAGTCCCTCAGGATCCTGAAAAATTCCTCAGGATCCCAAAGTTATCCCAGCGAAATCGCACAGAATCCCAAAATATCCCAGCAAAAACCAAAAAAATCCCAGCAAAATCCCACAGAATCCCCAAAATCCCAAAATCTCCCAGTGGAATCCCACCCAGATACTGTAAAATACCAGAAAATTCTATCAAAATCCCAGCAACAATCCCATAAAATCCCCCAGGCCCCCCTCCCGCGTTCCCGTTGGTTTTTAGGGTTTGGATGTTTTGTACAGAGTTTTTTTTTTTAGGTTGGAATAAACTTCAGGACGTGACTCGGGCTCAGTGCTGGACCCCAAATTCCCCGATCCCAAATCCTCCAGTCCCCAACTCCTGGACCCCAAATTCCCCGATCCCAAATCCTCCAGTCCCAAACTCCTGGACCCCAAATTCCCCGATCCCAAATCCTCCAGTCCCAAACTCCTGGATCCCAAATTCCCCGATCCCAAATCCTCCAGTCCCAAATTCCCCGATCCCAAATCCTCCAGTCCCAAACTCCTGGATCCCAAATTCCCAGATCCCAAATCCTCCAGTCCCAAACTCCTGGACCCCAAATTCCCCGATCCCAAATCCTCCAGTCCCAAACTCCTGGACCCCAAATTCCCCGATCCCAAATCCTCCAGTCCCAAACTCCTGGACCCCAAATTCCCGGATCCCAAATCCTCCAGTCCCAAATTCCCAGATCCCAAATCCTCCAGTCCCAAACTCCTGGACCCCAAATTCCCCGATCCCAAATCCTCCAGTCCCAAATTCCCCGATCCCGAATTCCCAGATCCCAAATCCTCCAGTCCCAAACTCCTGGACCCCAAATTCCCAGATCCCGAACCCCCAGACCCCAAACTCCTGGACCCCAAATTCCCCGATCCCAAATCCTCCAGTCCCAAACTCCTGGACCCCAAATTCCCGGATCCCAAATTCCCAGATCCCAAATCCTCCAGTCCCAAACTCCTGGACCCCAAATTCCCGGATCCCAAATTCCCAGATCCCAAATCCTCCAGTCCCAAACTCCTGGATCCCAAATTCCCAGATCCCAAATTCCCCGATCCCAAATCCTCCAGTCCCAAACTCCTGGATCCCAAATTCCCCGATCCCGAACCCCCAGACCCCAAACTCCTGGACCCCAAATTCCCAGATCCCAAATCCTCCAGTCCCAAACTCCCAGATCCCAAATCCTCCAGTCCCAAATTCCCAGATCCCAAATCCTCCAGTCCCAAACTCCTGGACCCCAAATTCCCCGATCCCAAATCCTCCAGTCCCAAACTCCTGGATCCCAAATTCCCAGATCCCAAATCCTCCAGTCCCAAACTCCTGGACCCCAAATTCCCCGATCCCAAATCCTCCAGTCCCAAACTCCTGGACCCCAAATTCCCAGATCCCAAATCCTCCAGTCCCAAACTCCTGGACCCCAAATTCCCCGATCCCAAATCCTCCAGTCCCAAACTCCTGGACCCCAAATTCCCAGATCCCAAATCCTCCAGTCCCAAACTCCTGGATCCCAAATTCCCCGATCCCAAATCCTCCAGTCCCAAACTCCTGGATCCCAAATTCCCCGATCCCAAATCCTCCGGTCCCAAACTCCTGGACCCCAAATTCCCCGAACCCCCAGACCCCAAACTCCTGGACCCCAAATTCCCCGATCCCAAATCCTCCAGTCCCAAACTCCTGGACCCCAAATTCCCAGATCCCAAATCCTCCAGTCCCAAACTCCTGGATCCCAAATTCCCCGATCCCAAATCCTCCGGTCCCAAACTCCTGGACCCCAAATTCCCCGAACCCCCAGACCCCAAACTCCTGGACCCCAAATTCCCCGATCCCAAATCCTCCAGTCCCAAACTCCTGGACCCCAAATTCCCAGATCCCAAATCCTCCGGTCCCAAACTCCTGGATCCCAAATTCCCCGATCCCAAATCCTCCAGTCCCAAACTCCTGGATCCCAAATTCCCCGATCCCAAATCCTCCGGTCCCAAACTCCTGGACCCCAAATTCCCCGAACCCCCAGACCCCAGACCCCCAGACCCCAAACTCCTGGACCCCAAATTCCCAGATCCCAAATCCTCCAGTCCCAAATTCCCCGATCCCGAATTCCCAGATCCCAAATCCTCCAGTCCCAAACTCCTGGACCCCAAATTCCCCGATCCCAAATCCTCCAGTCCCAAACTCCTGGACCCCAAATTCCCAGATCCCAAATCCTCCAGTCCCAAACTCCTGGATCCCAAATTCCCCGATCCCGAACCCCCAGACCCCAAACTCCTGGATCCCAAATTCCCAGATCCCAAATCCTCCAGTCCCAAACTCCTGGATCCCAAATTCCCCAATCCCAAATCCTCCGGTCCCAAACTCCTGGATCCCAAATTCCCCGATCCCAAATCCTCCGGTCCCAAACTCCTGGACCCCAAATTCCCCGATCCCAAATCCTCCAGTCCCAAACTCCTGGACCCCAAATTCCCCGATCCCGAATCCTCCAGTCCCAAACTCCTGGACCCCAAATTCCCAGATCCCAAATCCTCCAGTCCCAAACTCCTGGATCCCAAATTCCCCGATCCCAAATCCTCCAGTCCCAAACTCCTGGATCCCAAATTCCCCGATCCCAAATCCTGGATCCCAAATTCCCAGATCCCAAATCCTCCAGTCCCAAATTCCCAGATCCCAAATCCTCCAGTCCCAAACTCCTGGATCCCAAATCCCCCGAACCCCCAGACCCCAAACTCCCATCGGGTCCGTGTGGCACCGGGGCGGTTTTGGGCCATCCTGGGCTTTATTGGCTCTTGAGACCCCAAACCCAACCGTGGAGGGACACGAGGATGGGCTGGGGACACCGGGGGCACTTGGGAAGGTTCTGGAGAACTTGAGAAGGTTCTGGAGGCCGCTGGTCTTGGAGAACTTGGGGGATCTTGGAGGACACTGGGAAAGTCCTCGAGAACTTGGGAAGGTCCTGGAGGACACCAGGAGGTCCTGGATGGAGTCCTGTAGAACACGGGGTCTTGTAGGACTTGGGAAGGTCCTGAAGGCCACGAGGGAGGTTCTGGAGAACACTGGGGAATCCTGGAGGCCGCTGAGATCTCCTGGAGGATGTTGGGTGCTCCTGGAGGCCACAGGAGGTTCCTGCAGGTTCCCACGGTGTCCTGGAGGCCACAGGAAGCTTCTGAAGGCCATGGGGGAGGTTCTGGAGAACATTGGGTGATCCTGGAGGCCACAGGACGTTCCTGGAGGCCAGGGAGAGGTTCTGGAGGCCACAGGACGTTCCTGGAGGTTCTCAAGGTGTCCTGGAGGCTGTGGGGACCTTCTGGAGGCCACAGGAGGTTCCTGGAGACCACGGGAAGGTTCTGGAGAACATTGAGTGATCCTGGAGGCCATGGGGAGGTTCTGGAGCCCCCTGGGCTGTCCTGCAGGTCCCCGTGGTGTCTTGGAAAGTTCTGGAGAACATTGAGTGATTCTGGAGGCCATGGGAAGGTTCTGGAGCCCCCTGGGCTGTCCTGCAGGTCCCCGTGGTGTCTTGGAGATTGTGGGAAGGTTCTGGAGAACGTTGAGTGATTCTGGAGGCCCCTGGGCTGTCCTGCAGGTCCCCGTGGTGTCTTGGAAGGTTCTGGAGAACACTGGATGATTCTGGAGCCCCCTGGGCTGTCCTGCAGGTCCCCGTGGTGTCTTGGAAGGTTCTGGAGAACGTTGAGTGATCCTGGAGGCCCCAGAAGGTTCTGGAGGCCCCTGGGCTGTCCTGCAGGTCGCCGTGGTGTCCTGGAGATTGTGGGAAGGTTCTGGAGAACATTGGATGATTCTGGAGCCCCCTGGGCTGTCCTGCAGGTCCCTGTGGTGTCTTGGAAGGTTCTGGAGAACATTGAGTGATCCTGGAGGCTATGGGAAGGTTCTGGAGCCCCCTGGGCTGTCCTGCAGGTCCCCGTGGTGTCCTGGAGATTGTGGGAAGGTTCTGGAGAACATTGAGTGATCCTGGAGGCCCCAGAAGGTTCTGGAGCCCCCTGGGCTGTCCTGCAGGTCCCCGTGGTGTCTTGGAAGGTTCTGGAGAACATTGGATGATTCTGGAGCCCCCTGGGAATCTCCTGCAGGTCCCCGTGGTGTCTTGGAAGGTTCTGGAGAACATTGAGTGATCCTGGAGGCCATGGGGAGGTTCTGGAGCCCCCTGGGCTGTCCTGCAGGTCCCCGTGGTGTCTTGGAAGGTTCTGGAGAACATTGGATGATTCTGGAGCCCCCTGGGAATCTCCTGCAGGTCCCCGTGGTGTCTTGGAAGGTTCTGGAGAACATTGAGTGATTCTGGAGGCCATGGGGAGGTTCTGGAGCCCCCTGGGCTGTCCTGCAGGTCCCCGTGGTGTCTTGGAAGGTTCTGGAGAACATTGGATGGTTCTGGAGCCCCCTGGGAATCTCCTGCAGGTCCCCGTGGTGTCTTGGAAGGTTCTGGAGAACATTGAGTGATCCTGGAGGCTATGGGAAGGTTCTGGAGCGCCCTGGGCTGTCCTGCAGGTCCCTGTGGTGTCTTGGAAGGTTCTGGAGAACATTGGATGATTCTGGAGCCCCCTGGGCTGTCCTGCAGGTGCCCGTGGTGTCTTGGAAGGTTCTGGAGAACATTGAGTGATCCTGGAGGCCATGGGAAGGTTCTGGAGCCCCCTGGGCTGTCCTGCAGGTCCCTGTGGTGTCTTGGAAGGTTCTGGAGAACATTGGATGATTCTGGAGCCCCCTGGGCTGTCCTGCAGGTCCCCGTGGTGTCCTGGAGATTGTGGGAAGGTTCTGGAGGCCATGGGGAGGTTCTGGAGCCCCCTGGGATCTCCTGCAGGTCCCCGTGGTGTCTTGGAAGGTTCTGGAGAACATTGGATGATTCTGGAGGCCCCAGAAGGTTCTGGAGCCCCCTGGGCTGTCCTGCAGGTCCCCGTGGTGTCTTGGAAGGTTCTGGAGAACATTGGATGATTCTGGAGGCCATGGGAAGGTTCTGGAGCGCCCTGGGCTGTCCTGCAGGTGCCCGTGGTGGCTCAGAGCCCCTCGGGCCGCTGGTACTGCCAGAAGGCGATGTCCCCGTCGTCCCCGCAGGACGCCAGCAGCCCCGGCTGGCGCGGGTGCCACGCCACCCCGTTGGCGTCCTGGGCGTGCGCCCGCGGCACGTGGGCGGCCAGGCTGAACGTCACCGGTGACACCGGGGACACCGGGGACACCTCCTCGAACACCCGCACGGCGTCGTCACCGCACGCCGTGGCCACCGCGCCCGTCAGGTGGCACCTGCGGGGACAGGGACAGGGGACAGGTGGCACCTGGGGACACGGACAGGGGTCAGGGAGGGGACAGGGGACAGGTGGCACCTGGAGGAATCACAAGGGCGGTGGCACCTGGGGACATGGACAGGGGTCAGGGAGGGGACAGGGGACAGGTGGCACCTGGGGACAGGGACAGGGGACAGGTGGCACCTGGGGACAGGGACAGGGGACAGGTGGCACCTGCGGGGACAGGGACAGGGGACAGGTGGCACCTGGGGACACGGACAGGGGTCAGGGAGGGGACAGGGGACAGGTGGCACCTGGGGACACGGACAGGGGACAGGGAGGGGACAGGGGACAGGTGGCACCTGGGGACATGGACAGGGGACAGGTGGCACCTGCGGGGACAGGGACAGGGGACAGGTGGCACCTGGAGTGGCACGGGGGTAATGGGAAGGGAAGCCAGTGAGGTGTCCCCAGTGTCCCCGATGCCCCCAAGGTCCCCTCAGTGTCCCCAGCTGTCCCCAGTGTCCCCGATGCCCCCAAGGTCCCCTCAGTGTCCCCAGCTGTCCCCAGTGTCCCTGATGCCCCCAAGGTCCCCTCAGTGTCCCCAGCTGTCCCCAGTGTCCCCGGTGCTCACCAGGCCACGTCGTAGATGCTGCGCCCGTGGTACCCGGACAGGGTGCAGACGCACTGCCAGCTGTGCTCCGAGCCACCGCCTGGGACAGGGGACACAGCGGGGACATTGGGGACAGCGGGGACAGTGGGGTGGCCACCCCCGCACGGTGTGGTCATCGCTGCAGGACACGAGTCCCCTGTCCCCATCCCTGTCCCCATCCCTGTCCCCATCCCTGTCCCCATCCCTGTCACCCGGCCCCAGCTCCTGATCCCCATCCCCGTCTCCTGTTCCCATCCCTGTCCCTGCTGTCCCCCCGTCCCTGTTGTCCCCATGTCCCCAATGACCCCAGCCATGTCCCCATGTCCCTGTCCCCATGTCCCCATGTCCCCGTCCATGTCCCCGTGTCCCCATCCATGTCCCCATGTCCCCATGTCCCTGTCCCCATGTCCCCATCCATGTCCCCGTGTCCCTCGCTGCACTGCCACACGCGCAGGGTGCGGTCGTCGCTGCAGGACACCAGTCCTTGTCCCCAATGTCCCCAATGTCCCCAATGTCCCCAGTGTCCCCAGTCCCTCACCCTGTCCCTCGCTGCGCTGCCACACGCGCAGGGTGCGGTCGTCGCTGCAGGACACCAGTCCTTGTCCCCATGT
This sequence comes from Artemisiospiza belli, assembly GCA_021963965.1. Lineage (NCBI taxonomy): Eukaryota > Metazoa > Chordata > Aves > Passeriformes > Passerellidae > Artemisiospiza > Artemisiospiza belli. The sequence continues at coordinate 1,198,204 of JAKDEW010000046.1, forward strand.
CCCCAGTGTCCTCAATGTCCCCCATGTCCCCGTGTCCCCATGTCCCTCACCGTGTCCCAATGTCCCCAATGTCCCTGTGTCCCCTGTCCCTCACCATGTCCCTGTCCCCAATGTCCCCATGTCCCTCACTGTGTCCCAATGTCCCTAATGTCCCCAATGTCCCTGGGTCCCCAGTGTCCCCATGTCCCTCACTGTGTCCCTGTCCCCATGTCCCCAATGTCCCCATGTCCCTCACTGTGTCCCTGTCCCCAGTGTCCCCATGTCCCCGTGTCCCTCACTGTGTCCCAATGTCCCCATGTCCCCAATGTCCCCATGTCCCTCACCGTGTCCCTGTCCCCAGTGTCCCCATGTCCCCGTGTCCCCTGTCCCTCACCGTGTCCCTCGCTGCGCTGCCACACGCGCAGGGTGCGGTCGTCGCTGCAGGACACCAGTCCTTGTCCCCAATGTCCCCAGTGTCCCCGTGTCCCCTGTCCCTCACCCTGTCCCTCGCCGCGCTGCCACACGCGCAGGGTGCGGTCGTCGCTGCAGGACACGAGGCGCTGGCCCGAGCGCTCCCAGGCCACCGCCCACACGGTGGACGTGTGACCCTCCAGGGTGGCACAGCACAGCCAGTCGTCCTCGTCCTCGCGGTACAGGCGCACCGTGTCATCGTAGCTGGCGCTGGCCAGCAGCTGGGGACAGCAATGGGGACATTGTTGGGGACACTGGGGACACTGGGGACAGGGATCACACCGTGTCATCGTAGCTGGCGCTGGCCAGCAGCTGGGGACACGGGGGACACCATTGGGGACACTGGGGACAGGGATCACACCGTGTCATCGTAGCTGGCGCTGGCCAGCAGCTGGGGACACGGGGGACATCGTCAGGGACACTGGGGACACTGGGGACAGGCATCACACCGTGTCATCGTAGCTGGCGCTGGCCAGCAGCTGGGGACAATGGGGACATCATTGGGGACACTGGGGACAGGGATCACACCGTGTCATCGTAGCTGGCACTGGCCAGCAGCTGGGGACACAGGGGACACCATTGGGGACACTGGGGACACTGGGGACAGGGATCACACCGTGTCATCGTAGCTGGCGCTGGCCAGCAGCTGGGGACAATGGGGACACCGTTAGGGACACTGGGGACACTGGGGACAGGGATCGCACCGTGTCATCGTAGCTGGCGCTGGCCAGCAGCTGGGGACAATGGGGACATCGTCAGGGACACTGGGGACACTGGGGACAGGGATCGCACCGTGTCATCGTAGCTGGCGCTGGCCAGCAGCTGGGGACAATGGGGACATCACTGGGGACACTGGGGACACTGGGGACAGGGATCGCACCGTGTCATCGTAGCTGGCGCTGGCCAGCAGCTGGGGACAATGGGGACATCGTTAGGGACACTGGGGACACTGGGGACAGGGATCACACCGTGTCATCGTAGCTGGCGCTGGCCAGCAGCTGGGGACAATGGGGACACCGTTGGGGACACTGGGGACACTGGGGACAGGGATCACACTGTGTCATCGTAGCTGGCGCTGGCCAGCAGCTGGGGACAATGGGGACATCACTGGGGACACTGGGGACACTGGGGACAGGGATCACACTGTGTCATCGTAGCTGGCGCTGGCCAGCAGCTGGGGACAATGGGGACATTGTTGGGGACACTGGGGACACTGGGGACAGGGATCGCACCGTGTCATCGTAGCTGGCGCTGGCCAGCAGCTGGGGACACAGGGGACACCATTGGGGACACTGGGGACAGGGATCGCACCGTGTCATCGTAGCTGGCGCTGGCCAGCAGCTGGGGACACGGGGACATCATTGGGGACACTGGGGACAGGGATCACACCGTGTCATCGTAGCTGGCGCTGGCCAGCAGCTGGGGACAATGGGGACATTGTTGGGGACACTGGGGACAGGCATCACACCGTGTCATCGTAGCTGGCGCTGGCCAGCAGCTGGGGACAATGGGGACATCATTGGGGACACTGGGGACACTGGGGACAGGGATCGCACCGTGTCATCGTAGCTGGCGCTGGCCAGCAGCTGGGGACACTGGGGACATCGTCAGGGACACTGGGGACACTGGGGACAGGCATCACACCGTGTCATCGTAGCTGGCGCTGGCCAGCAGCTGGGGACAATGGGGACATTGTTGGGGACATTGGGGACAGGGATCACACCGTGTCATCGTAGCTGGCGCTGGCCAGCAGCTGGGGACAAGGGGGACACCATTGGGGACACTGGGGACACTGGGGACACTGGGGACAGGGATCGCACCGTGTCATCGTAGCTGGCGCTGGCCAGCAGCTGGGGACAATGGGGACACCATTGGGGACACTGGGGACACTGGGGACAGGGATCACACCGTGTCATCGTAGCTGGCGCTGGCCAGCAGCTGGGGACAGCAATGGGGACATTGTTGGGGACATTGGGGACACTGGGGACAGGGATCACACCGTGTCATCGTAGCTGGCGCTGGCCAGCAGCTGGGGACAATGGGGACATTGGGGACACTGGGGACAGGGATCACACCGTGTCATCGTAGCTGGCGCTGGCCAGCAGCTGGGGACACGGGGGACACCATTGGGGACACTGGGGACACTGGGGACAGGGATCACACCGTGTCATCGTAGCTGGCGCTGGCCAGCAGCTGGGGACAATGGGGACACCATTGGGGACACTGGGGACAGGGATCACACCGTGTCATCGTAGCTGGCGCTGGCCAGCAGCTGGGGACAATGGGGACATCATTGGGGACACTGGGGACACTGGGGACAGGGCTCACACCGTGTCATCGTAGCTGGCGCTGGCCAGCAGCTGGGGACAGCAATGGGGACATCACTGGGGACACTGGGGACAGGGATCACACCGTGTCATCGTAGCTGGCGCTGGCCAGCAGCTGGGGACACGGGGGACATCATTGGGGACACTGGGGACACTGGGGACACTGGGGACAGGGCTCACACCGTGTCATCGTAGCTGGCGCTGGCCAGCAGCTGGGGACAATGGGGACATTGTTGGGGACACTGGGGACACTGGGGACAGGGATCACACCGTGTCATCGTAGCTGGCGCTGGCCAGCAGCTGGGGACACGGGGGACATCGTTAGGGACACTGGGGACACTGGGGACAGGGATCACACCGTGTCATGGTGGACATGCAGCGGGGACACTGTTGGGGACATTGGGGACACTGGGGGCAGGAATGAGACCCTGGCAGGTTTTAGGGGGCTTGGGGGTCTCAGGGGTTCCCGTGGGAGTTCGGGGTGTCCCCAGGTGTCCCCAGGTGTCCCCAGGTGTCCCCAGGTGTGTCCCCAGGTGTCCCCAGGTGTGTCCCCAGGTGTCCCCAGGTGTCCCCAGGTGTCCCCAGGTGTCCCAGGTGTCCCCAGGTGTCCCCAGGTGTGTCCCCAGGTGTCCCCAGGTGTGTCCCCAGGTGTCCCCAGGTGTCCCCAGGTGTGTCCCCAGGTGTCCCCAGGTGTGTCCCCAGGTGTCCCCAGGTGTCCCCAGGTGTGTCCCCAGGTGTCCCCAGGTGTGTCCCCAGGTGTGTCCCCAGGTGTCCCCAGGTGTGTCCCCAGGTGTGTCCCCAGGTGTCCCCAGGTGTGTCCCCAGGTGTCCCCAGGTGTCCCCAGGTGTCCCCAGGTGTGTCCCCAGGTGTGTCCCCAGGTGTGTCCCCAGGTGTGTCCCCAGGTGTCCCCAGGTGTTCCCAGGTGTGTCCCCAGGTGTGTCCCCAGGTGTCCCCAGGTGTCCCCAGGTGTGTCCCCAGGTGTCCCAGGTGTCCCCAGGTGTCCCCAGATGTCCCCAGGTGTGTCCCCAGGTGTGTCCCCAGGTGTGTCCCCAGGTGTCCCCAGGTGTCCCCAGGTGTGTCCCCAGGTGTCCCCAGGTGTCCCCAGGTGTCCCCAGGTGTGTCCCCAGGTGTGTCCCCAGGTGTCCCCAGGTGTCCCCAGGTGTCCCCAGGTGTCCCCAGCTGTCCCCAGGTGTCCCCAGGTGTGTCCCCAGGTGTGTCCCCAGGTGTCCCCAGGTGTCCCCAGGTGTCCCCAGGTGTCCCCAGCTGTCCCCAGGTGTCCCCAGGTGTGTCCCCAGGTGTATCCCCAGGTGTGTCCCCAGGTGTCCCCAGGTGTCCCCAGGTGTGTCCCCAGGTGTGTCCCCAGGTGTGTCCCCAGGTGTGTCCCCAGGTGTCCCCAGGTGTGTCCCCAGGTGTCCCCAGGTGTCCCCAGGTGTCCCCAGGTGTGTCCCCAGGTGTCCCCAGGTGTGTCCCCAGGTGTCCCCAGGTGTGTCCCCAGGTGTCCCCAGGTGTCCCCAGGTGTCCCCAGGTGTCCCAGGTGTCCCCAGGTGTCCCCAGGTGTGTCCCCAGGTGTGTCCCCAGGTGTCCCCAGGTGTCCCCAGGTGTGTCCCCAGGTGTCCCCAGGTGTCCCCAGGTGTCCCCAGGTGTGTCCCCAGGTGTGTCCCCAGGTGTCCCCAGGTGTCCCCAGGTGTCCCAGGTGTGTCCCCAGGTGTGTCCCCAGGTGTCCCCAGGTGTCCCCAGGTGTGTCCCCAGGTGTCCCCAGGTGTCCCCAGGTGTCCCCAGGTGTGTCCCCAGGTGTCCCCAGGTGTCCCCAGGTGTCCCCAGGTGTGTCCCCAGGTGTGTCCCCAGGTGTGTCCCCAGGTGTCCCCAGGTGTGTCCCCAGGTGTGTCCCCAGGTGTCCCCAGGTGTGTCCCCAGGTGTCCCCAGGTGTCCCCAGGTGTCCCCAGGTGTGTCCCAGGTGTCCCCAGGTGTCCCCAGGTGTCCCCAGGTGTCCCCAGGAGTGTCCCCAGGAGTGTCCCCAGGTGTCCCCAGGTGTCCCCAGGTGTCCCCAGGAGTGTCCCCAGGAGTGTCCCCAGGTGTCCCCAGGTGTCCCCAGGTGTCCCCAGGTGTCCCCAGGTGTGTCCCCAGGTGTCCCCAGGTGTCCCCAGGTGTGTCCCCAGGTGTGTCCCCAGGAGTGTCCCCAGGAGTGTCCCCAGGTGTCCCCAGGTGTCCCCAGGTGTCCCCAGGTGTGTCCCCAGGTGTGTCCCCAGGAGTGTCCCCAGGTGTCCCCAGGTGTCCCCAGGTGTGTCCCCAGGTGTCCCCAGGTGTCCCCAGGTGTCCCCCGGTGTCCCCACGTGTCCCCAGGTGTGTCCCCAGGAGTGTCCCCAGGTGTCCCCAGGTGTCCCCAGGTGTGTCCCCAGGTGTGTCCCCACGTGTCCCCAGGTGTCCCCAGGTGTGTCCCCAGGTGTCCCCAGGTGTCCCCAGGTGTCCCCAGGTGTGTCCCCAGGTGTCCCCAGGTGTGTCCCCAGGTGTCCCCAGGTGTCCCCAGGTGTCCCCAGGTGTCCCCAGGTGTCCCCAGGTGTCCCCGGGTACCTCCTGCCTGGGGTGCCACACCACGTGTTTGACGTCCTGCGTGTGGGCGCTCAGCACGCTGACACACTCGAACTCCTGCTCCTCCTCGTCCACTGCGGGGACAGGGGACAGTGAGGGGACAGTGAGGGGACACAGGGGACAGTGAGGGGACACAGTGGTGACACAGGGGACAGTGTGGGGACAGGGGACAGTGAGGGGACAGGGGACAGTGAGGGGACACAGGACAGTGAGGGGACACAGGGGACAGTGAGGGGACACAGGGGACAGTGTGGGGACACGGGACAGTGAGGGGACACGGGACAGTGAGGGGACAGGGGACAGTGAGGGGACACAGGACAGTGAGGGGACACAGGGGACAGTGAGGGGACAGGGGACAGTGAGGGGACACAGGACAGTGAGGGGACACAGGGGACAGTGTGGGGACACAGGGGACAGTGAGGGGACACAGGGGACAGTGTGGGGACACAGGGGACAGTAACGGGACAGGGGACAGTGTGGGGACACAGGGGACAGTGAGGGGACACAGGGGACAGTGTGGGGACAGGGGACAGTGAGGGGACACAGGGGACAGTGAGGGGACACAGGGGACAGTGAGGGGACACGGGACAGTGAGGGGACACAGGGGACAGTGAGGGGTCACAGGGGACAGTGAGGGGACACAGGGGACAGTGAGGGGACACAGGGGACAGTGAGGGGACAGTGAGGGGACAGGGGACAGTGAGGGGACAGTGAGGGGACACAGGGGACAGTGAGGGGACAGGGGACAGTGAGGGGACAGTGAGGGGACACAGGGGACAGTGAGGGGACACAGGGGACAGTGAGGGGACACGGGACAGTGACGGGACACACGGGACAGTGAGGGGACACAGGGGACAGTGAGGGGACAGGGGACAGTGTGGGGACAGGGGACAGTGAGGGGACACAGGGGAGAGTGAGGGGACACAGGACAGTGTGGGGACACAGGGGACAGTGTGGGGACAAAGGGGACAGTGAGGGGACAGGGGACAGTGAGGGGACACAGGGGACAGTGAGGGGACACGGGGGACAGTGTGGGGACACAGGGGACAGTGTGGGGACACAGGGGACAGTGTGGGGACACAGGACAGTGTGGGGACACAGGGGACAGTGAGGGGACAGGGGACAGTGAGGGGACAGGGGACAGTGAGGGGACACGGGACAGTGAGGGGACACAGGGGACAGTGAGGGGACACAGGGGACAGTGAGGGGACACGGGGGACAGTGTGGGGACAGGGGACAGTGAGGGGACACAGGACAGTGAGGGGACAGTGTGGGGACACAGGGGACAGTGTGGGGACACAGGGGACAGTGAGGGGACAGGGGACAGTGAGGGGACAGTGAGGGGACACAGGGGACAGTGAGGGGACACGGGACAGTGAGGGGACACAGGGGACAGTGTGGGGACACAGGGGACAGTGAGGGGACACAGGGGACAGTGTGGGGACACAGGGGACAGTGAGGGGTTAGAGGGGACAGTGAGGGGACACAGGGGACAGTGAGGGGACAGGGGACAGTGTGGGGACACAGGGGACAGTGTGGGGACACAGTGGTGACACAGGGGACAGTGTGGGGACACAGGGGACAGTGAGGGGACACAGGGGACAGTGAGGGGACACAGGACAGTGAGGGGACACAGGGGACAGTGAGGGGACACAGGACAGTGAGGGGACACAGGGGACAGTGAGGGGACACAGGGGACAGTGTGGGGACACAGTGGTGACACAGGGGACAGTGTGGGGACACAGGGGACAGTGAGGGGACACGGGGGACAGTGTAGGGACAGGGGACAGTGTGGGGACACAGGGGACAGTGAGGGGACACAGGGGACAGTGTGGGGACACAGTGGTGACACAGGGGACAGTGTGGGGACACAGGGGACAGTGAGGGGACACAGTGGAGACACAGGGGACAGTGAGGGGACACAGGGGACAGTGTGGGGTTAGAGGGGACAGTGAGGGGACACAGTGGTGACACAGGGGACACAGTGGTGACACAGTGGTGACACAGGGGACAGTGTGGGGACACAGGGGACAGTGTGGGGACACAGTGGTGACACAGGGGACAGTGAGGGGACACAGTGGTGACACGGGGGACAGCGCTCACCCTCCCAGACCCAGACGCTCTTGTCACGGCTGCAGGTGGCCAGCAGTGACCCCGAGGGCGCCCAGGCCACCGACTTCACCTCGTTCTCGTGTCCCTCCAGCGTGGCCACCACCTGCGGGGACAGGGCACGGTGACACGGGGGGGACACGGGGGTGGCAATGGGTCTGGGGGACACGGGGGGGGGATCGGGGCAGATTTGGGGGGATCGGGGCAGATTTGGGGGGAAGATTTGGAGGGATGGGAAAGGGTCTGGGGGTCACGGGAGACAATGATGGGGACACAGGTGGCACAGGTGGCACAGGTGGCACAGGGAGGTGACACAGGGAGGTGACACAGGGGTGACACCGGTGGCAGCGCCGCACCTCGAAGCCGTGCTCGTGCCGCCGCCACACGCAGGTGGTGCCATCGAAGCTGGCCGAGGCCAGGAAGTGCCCGCACGGTGACCAGGCCACGCGGCGCACGGTGCGCTGGTGCCCGTCCGCCAGCACGGCGCGGCACGCCCAGCCCGGGCCTGGCACCGGGACAGCGAGGGGACACACCGGGACAGTGAGGGGACACACCGGGACAGTGAGGGGACACCGGGACACACCGGGAGGGACATGGGACAGGTCCCGCTCAGCCCCGTGCCCGCCCCGGTCCCCCCGCACGGTCCCGTTCCCGTTCCCGGTTTCCCCCACACCCTCCCAGTGCGGTCCCGGTCCCGTTTTCCCCGCTCACCCTCCCGGCCCCACACCCGCACGGTCCGGTCCCGTTCCCGTTCCCATTCCCGTTCCCATTCCCGTTCCCGGTCCCCGCTCACCCTCCCGGCCCCACACCCGCACGGTCCGGTCCCGTTCCCGTTCCCATTCCCGTTCCCGTTCCCATTCCCGTTCCCGGTCCCATTCCCGGTCCCGTTCCCGGTCCCCGCTCACCCTCCCGGCCCCACACCCGCACGGTCCGGTCCCGTTCCCGGTCCCATTCCCGGTCCCGTTCCCGGTTCCCATTCCCGGTTCCCGTTCCCGTTCCCGGTCCCCGTTCACCCTCCCGGCCCCACACCCGCACGGTCCGGTCCCGTTCCCGGTCCCATTCCCGGTCCCGTTCCCCGCTCACCCTCCCGGCCCCACACCCGCACGGTCCGGTCCCGTTCCCGGTCCCGTTCCCGTTCCCGGTCCCCGCTCACCCTCCCGGCCCCACACCCGCACGGTCCGGTCCCATTCCCGTTCCCATTCCCGGTCCCCGCTCACCCTCCCGGCCCCACACCCGCACGGTCCGGTCCCATTCCCGTTCCCGTTCCCGGTCCCGGTCCCCGCTCACCCTCCCGGCCCCACACCCGCACGGTCCGGTCCCCGCCGCAGGACGCCAGCAGGGCCCCGCTGGGGCTCCAGGCCAGGGCCCAGCAGCGGGACTCGGGGTGCGCCGACACCCGGCACAGCAGCGACAGCGCCTCGGGCATGGCGGCACCGGAACCGACACCGGCACCGGAACCGGAACCGACGCCGGAGCGGACCGGAAGCGGAACAGAAGCGGAAGCGGAAGCGCGGCCGGGCGGGGCGGGGCCGTGAGGAGGGCCCGGAGCCGCTGCCGGGGCCCGGCGGGGTCGGGATCGGCACCGGCACCGGCGCCGCCTGTCCCGGGGCCGGGCTCAGCGCGTTCGGAGCGACCGGGACCGGTGTCGGAAAGCACTGCCGGTGAACCCGGGGCGGGTGTCGGGGGTCCCGGAGCCTGTACCGGTGATCCCAGGGCCAGTGCCGGTTATCCCGGAGGGGTGTCAGGGTCCAGGAGCCGGTACCGGTTATCCCTGGGCGGGTGCCGGTGACGCAGGGAGGGTGCCGGGAGTCGGGAACCGGTACCGGTTGTCCCGGGGCAGTGCCAGGGGTCCCGGAACCGGTACCGGTTATCCCGGGGCGGGTGTCGGGGGTCCCGGAACCGGTACCGGTTATCCCGGGGCGGGTGTCGGGGGTCCCGGAGCCGGTAGCGGTGACCCGGAGCGGGTGTCGGTGACGCGGGGAGGGTGCCGCGAGTCGGGAACCGGTACCGGAGATCCCGGGGCCGGTACAGGGTATCCCGGAACCTGGAGCCGGTGCTGGTAACCCGGAGCCGGTCCTGGTGATCCGGGGTGGGTGTCAGTGGCCGGTACCGGGGCCCGGAGCAGGTTCTGGTAACCCAGAGCAGGTGTCCCTTGCCCCAGCGCCGGTACCGGTTCCAGTCCTGGTTCCGCTCCTGGTCCCATTCCCAGTCCCAGTCCTGGTGACCCGGTACCAGTGTCCGTAACCCCGGTACCGGTTCCATTTGTGATCCCAGTCCCGGTTCCAGCCCTGGTTCTGGTGACCCAGGGCCAGGGTCCAAAACCCCGGTCCCGGTTCCATTCCCGGTCCCATTCCCGGTTCCATTCCCGGTTCCATTCCCGGTTCCATTCCTGGTTCCATTCCCGGTGCCAGTTCTGGCGCGGGTGACCTGGTACCGGTGTCCGTCACCCCGGTACCGGTTCCATTTGCGATCCCAGTCCCGGTTCTGGTGACCCAGGGCCAGCGTCCATAACCCCGGTCCCGGTTCCATTCCCGGTTCCATTCCCGGTGCCGGTTCCGGTGCGGGTGACCCGGTACCGGTGTCCGTCACCCCGTCCCCTCCCCGCCATGTACTCGGCGGGCGCGGCGGGCGCGGTTCCGGCGCGGCGCCGGGGCGCGGCGCTGCCCAAGCAGCCGGAGCGCAGCCTGGCGTCGGCGCTGCCGGGGGCCCTGGCCATCACCGCGCTCTGCACCGCGCTGGCCGAGCCCGCCTGGCTGCGCATCCACGGCGGCACCTGCGCCCGCCAGGAGCTGGGCGTGGCCGACGTGCTGGGCTTCGTGCAGCCCGAGCTGCTCAGAGGTGAGCGGGGCTCCGCAACGTTCTGTCCCTTCTGTGGCGCTCTGTGTCCTTCTGTCCCCTTCCGGAACATTCTGCGTCCTCCTGTCCCTTCTGGAACGTTCCATGGCCTTCTGTGGCCTCCTGTCCCCTTCCAGAACCTTCTGTGTCCTCCTGTCCCCTTCCGGAACATTCTGCCCCTTCTGTCCCCTTCCGGAACATTCTGTGTCCTCCTGTCCTTTCTGGAACATTCCATGGCCTTCTGTGGCCTCCTGTCCCTTCCAGAACATTCTGCCCCTTCTGTTCCTTCCGGAACCTTCTGTGTCCTCCTGTCCCTTCTGGAACATTCCATGGCCTTCTGTCCCCTTCCAGAACATTCTGTGTCCTCCTGTCCCTTCTGGAACCTTCCGTTGTCTTCTGTCCCCTTCTCGAACCTTCTGTGGTCTTCTGTGGCATTCTGTGTCCTTCTGTCCCCTTCCAGAACCTTCTGTGTCCTTCTGTCCCCTTCCAGAACCTTCTGTGGCCTTCTGTCCCCTTCCAGAACCTTCTGTGGCCTTCTGTCCACCCCAGAGCCTTCTGTCCCTCCCAGACCCCTCCAAAACCTTCTGCCCCTTCTGTCCCCTTCCAGAACCTTCCATGGCCTTCTGTGCCCTTCTGTCCCCTCCCAGAACCTTCTGTGTCCTTCTGTCCCCTTCCAGAACCTTCTGTGTCCTTCTGTCCCCTTCCAAACCCTTCCAGAACCTTCCGTGGCCTTCCAGAGCCTTCCAGACCCTTCTGTGTCCATCTGTCCCTTCCAGTCCTTTCTGTCCCTTCCAGACCCTTCTGTGTCCTCCTGTCCCCTTCTGGAACCTTCTGTGTCCTCCTGTCCCTTCCAAACCTTCTGTGTCCTCCTGTCCCTTTCTGGAACCTTCTGTGTCCTCCTGTCCCCTTCTGGAACCTTCCGTGGCCTTCCAGAACCTTCCAGACCCTTCTGCCCTTCCAGACCCTTCTGTGTCCATCTGTCCCTTCCAGTCCTCCTGTCCCTTCCAAACCTTCTGTGTCCTCCTGTCCCCTTCTGGAACCTTCTGTGTCCTCCTGTCCCTTTCTGGAACCTTCTGTGGCCTTCTGTCCCTTCCAGAACCTTCCATCCCTTCCATCCTCGTCCATTCTCCTGCGTCCTTGTCCAAACCCATCTCCCTTCATCCCTCTCCATCCTCTTCCTCCCTCCTCCCTCCCCATTCCCGTGGAATTTCCCGTTCCCATTTTTCCAGCCTTGCTCCTCCCCCCCGGGCACAGGAACTCACCCCTAATTAAAGAGTCACGCCTAATTAATGACCTGTCCCTAATTAACGACTCACCCCTGATTAACGAGCCGTCCCTAATTACAGGGATTGGCTCAATGGGGGTGTTGGCGTTTAAAGGAATGTTTGGATTTGTTCCCTGAAAATCCCCCAAAATTCCCCAAAAAATCTCAAAAAATCTGCTCAAAATCCCCCCAAAAATCCCAAAAAATCTCCCCAAAAATCCCAAAAAATCCCCAAAAAATCCCCCCAAAAAATCCCCCAAAATCCCCCCAAAAATCCCCAAAAAATCCCCCAAAAAATCCCCCCAAAAATCCCAAAAAATCCCCCCAAAAAATCCCCCCAAAATCCCCCAAAAAATCCCCCAAAAAAATCCCCCCAAAATCCCAAAAAATCCCCAAAAAAATCCCCCCAAAAAATCCCCCCAAAAATTCCAAAAAAATCCCCCAAAAATCCCCTCAAAATCCCCCCAAAAATCCCAAAAAATCCCCCAAAAATCCCAAAAAAATCCCCCAAAATCCCCCCAAAAATCCCCCCAAAAAATCCCCCCAAAATCCCCCCAAAAATCCCAAAAAATCCCCCAAAAAATCCCCCCAAAATCTCCCCAAAAATCCCCAAAAATCCCCCCAAAAAATTCCCCCCAAAATCCCCCCAAAAATCCCAAAAAAATCCCCCAAAAAATCCCCCAAAAATCCCCCCAAAAATTCCAAAAAAATCCCCCAAAAAATCCCCCCAAAATCCCCCCAAAAATCCCAAAAAATCCCCCAAAAATCCCCCCAAAATCTCCCCAAAAATCCCAAAAAAATCCCCCAAAAATCCCAAAAAATCCCCCAAAAAAATCCCCCCAAAAAAATCCCCCCAAAATCCCCCCAAAAATCCCAAAAAATCCCCCAAAAAATCCCCCAAAATCCCCCCAAAAATCCCAAAAAATCCCTCCAAAAATCCACTTTTCCTCCCCAAATTCTAGCTGGGCCGGGTCCCTTTACCAGAACAGTGAATTATTTTGGGGCATAAAATCCAAATATTTTGGTTGGAAAAGCAGATTTTGGGGGAGAATTTTTTAGGTGGAAAAACTGATTTTTTAGGCAGAATATCAGGGTTTTTTTTTCACAGAAACTCCAAATCTTGGGCAGAAAATTCAAATTTTTTTAGGGCAAAAAAACCCAGATTTTTTGTGCAGAAACTTGGATTTTTTTGCTGAAAAATTAATTTTTTTGTTAAAAAATCCAGATTTTCTTTGCTCTCATCCTGTTTTTTCCCATTTTCTCCCTTTTTTCCCCCCAGATTTCTGCATGAACCCACAGACGGTGCTGCTGCTGCGGGTCATTGCTGCTTTCTGCTTCCTGGGCATCCTGTGCAGCCTCGGCGCTTTCCTGCTCGACGTCTTCGGGCCCAAACACCCGGCCCTGAAAATCACCCGGCGCTACGCCTTCGCCCACATCCTCACAGGTGGGGGCACCCCAAAAACCACCCCAAAACCCCTCCAAGATTTTCTTAAAAAAGCAATTAAATGCACCCCAAAAATCCCCCCAAAAATTTAAAAAAATTTGGCGAAATTTCACCCAGAAAAAACAACAAAAATTAAATGGAAGGGATGAAATTCTCCCTAAAAATCCCCCCAAAATTTTTTTCTATTTTTCCCCTCAATCTCACCCATTTTTTTTCCATTTTCTCTCAATCTAACCCATTTTTTTCCATGTTTTTTCCCCAGTCCTGCAGTGTGCCACAGCAGTCGGGTTCTGCTGCTGGGCCTCAGAGCTCCTCCTGGAGACCCCAGACCCCAAACCCACCCCAATTTTACCCATTTTTGGATGTGTTTCCCAGTTTTTCCAATTTTTCCCAAATCTAACCCATTTTTAAAAAAAATTTTATCATTTTTTTCCCCAATCTAACCCAATTTTCCCCATTTTCCAGTCCTGTAGTGCGCCACGGTGATCGGGTTCTGCTGCTGGGCCTCAGAGCTGCTCCTGGAGACCCCAAACCCCAAACCCACCCCAGTTTTACCCATTTTTTGATGGTTTTTTCCCATTTTTTCCCAAATCTAACCCAGTTTTCCCCATTTTTTCCCAAATCTAACTGAATTTTCCCCATTTTGCAGTCCTGCAGTGCGCCACAGTGATTGGGTTCTGCTACTGGGCCTCAGAGCTGCTCCTGGAGACCCCAGACCAAATTTTCCCCAATCCAACCCATTTTTACCCAGTTTTTCTTGGTTTTTTCCCCGTTTTTTTCCCAAATCTAACCCAATTTTTCCCAAATCTAACCCAATTTTCCCCATTTTTTCCCAAATCTAACTGAATTTTCCCCATTTTGCAGTCCTGCAGTGCACCACGGTGATTGGGTTCTGCTACTGGGCCTCAGAGCTGCTCCTGGGCCTCAGAGCTGCTCCTGGAGACCCCAAACCCAATTTTCCCCAATCTAACCCATTTTTACCCAGTTTTTCTTGGTTTTTTTCCCATTTTTTCTCAAATCTAACCCAGTTTTCCCCATTTTTTCCCAAATCTAACTGAATTTTCCCCATTTTGCAGTCCTGCAGTGCGCCACAGTGATTGGGTTCTGCTACTGGGCCTCAGAGCTGCTCCTGGGCCTCAGAGCTGCTCCTGGAGACCCCAGACCAAATTTCCCCAATCTAACCCATTTTTACCCAGTTTTTCTTGGTTTTTTCCCCGTTTTTTTCCCAAATCTAACCCAATTTTTCCCAAATCTAACCCAATTTTCCCAATTTTTCCCAAATCTAACCCGTTTTTCCCCATTTTGCAGTCCTGCAGTGCGCCACGGTGATTGGCTTCTGCTCCTGGGCCTCAGAGCTGCTCCTGGAGACCCCAAACCCCAAACCCACCCCAATTTTACCCATTTTTTGATGTTTTTTTTCCCATTTTTTTCCCAAATCTAACCCAGTTTTCCCCATTTTTTCCCAAATCTAACTGAATTTTCCCCATTTTGCAGTCCTGCAGTGCACCACAGTGATTGGGTTCTGCTCCTGGGCCTCAGAGCTGCTCCTGGAGACCCCAGACCCAATTTTCCCCAATCTAACCCATTTTTACCCAGTTTTTCTTGGTTTTTTCCCCATTTTTTTCTCAAATCTAACCCAGTTTTCCCCATTTTTTCCCAAATCTAACTGAATTTCCCCCATTTCCAGTTCTGCAGTGTGCTACAGTGATCGGGTTCTGCTACTGGGCCTCAGAGCTGCTCCTGGAGACCCCAGACCCAATTTCCCCCAATCTAACCCATTTTTACCCAGTTTTTCTTGGGTTTTTCCCCCGTTTTTTTCCCAAATCTAACCCAATTTTCCCAATTTTTCCGAAACATAACCCGTTTTTCCCCATTTCCAGTCCTGCACTGCGCCACGGTGATTGGGTTCTGCTACTGGGCCTCGGAGCTGCTCCTGGAGACCCCAGACCAAATTTTCCCCAATCTAACCCATTTTTACCCAGTTTTTCTTGGTTTTTTCCCCGTTTTTTTCCCAAATCTAACCCAATTTTTCCCAAATCTAACCCAATTTTCCCATTTTTTCCCAAATCTAACCCAATTTTCCCCATTTTTTCCCAAATCTAACTGAATTTTCCCCATTTCCAGTCCTGCAGTGCGCCACGGTGATCGGCTTCTGCTACTGGGCCTCAGAGCTGCTCCTGGGCCTCAGAGCTGCTCCTGGAGACCCCAGACCCAATTTCCCCCAATCTAACCCATTTTTACCCAGTTTTTCTTGGTTTTTTCCCATTTTTTCCCCAAATCTAACCCAATTTTTCCCAAATCTAACCGAGTTTTCCCCATTTTCCAGTCCTGCAGTGCGCCACGGTGATTGGCTTCTGCTACTGGGCCTCAGAGCTGCTCCTGGGCCTCAGAGCTGCTCCTGGAGACCCCAGACCCAATTTTCCCCAATCCAACCCATTTTTACCCAGTTTTTCTTGGTTTTTTCCCCGTTTTTTTCCCAAATCTAATCGAATTTTCCCCATTTTGCAGTCCTGCAGTGCGCCACGGTGATCGGGTTCTGCTCCTGGGCCTCAGAGCTGCTCCTGGAGACCCCAGACCCAATTTCCCCCAATCTAACCCATTTTTACCCAGTTTTTCTTGGTTTTTTCCCCGTTTTTTTCCCAAATCTAACCCAATTTTCCCCAAATCTAACCCGTTTTTCCCCATTTTGCAGTCCTGCAGTGCGCCACGGTGATCGGCTTCTGCTCCTGGGCCTCAGAGCTGCTCCTGGAGATCCCAGACCAAATTTTCCCCAATCCAACCCATTTTTACCCAGTTTTTCTTGGTTTTTTCCCCGTTTTTTTCCCAAATCTAATCGAATTTTCCCCATTTCCAGTGCTGCAGTGCGCCACGGTGATTGGGTTCTGCTACTGGGCCTCAGAGCTGCTCCTGGGCCTCAGAGCTGCTCCTGGAGACCCCAGACCAAATTTTCCCCAATCCAACCCATTTTTACCCAGCTTTTCTTGGTTTTTTCCCCGTTTTTTTCCCAAATCTAACCCAATTTTTCCCAAATCTAACCCAATTTTCCCAATTTTTCCCAAATCCAACCCGTTTTTCCCCATTTTGCAGTGCTGCAGTGCGCCACGGTGATCAGCTTCTTCTACTGGGCCTCGGAGTTGCTCCTGGAGACCCCAGACCCAATTTTCCCCAATCCAACCCATTTTTACCCAGTTTTTCTTGGTTTTTTCCCCATTTTTCCCCAAATCGAACCCAATTTTTCCCAAATCTAACCGAATTTTCCCCATTTTCCAGTCCTGCAGTGCGCCACGGTGATCGGCTTCTGCTACTGGGCCTCGGAGCTGCTCCTGGGCCTCAGAGCTGCTCCTGGAGACCCCAGACCAAATTTTCCCCCAATCCAACCCATTTTTACCCAGTTTTTCTTGGTTTTTTCCCATTTTTTCCCCAAATCTAACCGAATTTTCCCCATTTTCCAGTCCTGCAGTGCGCCACGGTGATCGGGTTCTGCTACTGGGCCTCGGAGCTGCTCCTGGCGCAGCAGCAGCAGCACAAGAAGTACCACGGCTCGCAGGTGTTCGTCACCTTCGCCGTCAGCTTCTACCTGGTGGCGGGCGCGGGCGGCGCCTCCATCCTGGCCACGGCCGCCAACCTGCTGCGGCACTACCCCAGCGAGGAGGAGGAGCAGGCCCTGGAGCTGCTCTCGGAGATGGAGGAGGCCGAGCCCTACGGGCCCGACTACGAGGTGGTCAACCAGTTCCAGCCGCCGCCCGCGTACACGCCCTGAGCCTGGTCGTAGAGATGGTGGCCACCATGATCACCATGGTTGTGGTCGGCGTGATGGTGGCCACCGTGATGGCAGTCACCACGATCACCATGATTGTGGTCGGCGTGATGGTGGGCACCGTGATGCTGGTCAGCGTGATGGTGGGCACCATGATGGCGGTCATCGTGATGGGTGGTCACCTTGGTCCTGGTTACCATGATCATGGTCATTGTGGTGGTGGCCACCATGATCACAGTCATTGTGATGGTGGTCATCATGATGGTGGCCCCCGTGATCCCAGTCATCGTGATCCTGGTCATTGTGATGGTGGCCACCATGATCCCAGTCACCATGATCCTGGTCATTGTGATGGGTGGTCACCTTGATCCCGGTTGCCATGATCATGGTCGTCGTGATGGTGGCCACCAAGATGGCGGTCATCGTGATCCTGGTCAGCGTGATGGTGGGCACCATGATGGCGGTCATCGTGATGGGTGGTCACCTTGGTCCTGGTTACCATGATCATGGTCATTGTGGTGGTGGCCCCCATGATCCCAGTCACCATGATCCTGGTCATAGAGATGGTGGCCACCATGATCACAGTCGTTGTGATGGTGGTCATCGTGATGGTGGCCCCCGTGATCCCAGTCACCATGATCCTGGTCATAGAGATGGTGGCCACCATGATCACAGTCATTGTGATGGTGGTCATCGTGATGGTGGCCCCCGTGATCCCAGTCATCGTGATCCTGGTCATTGTGATGGTGGCCACCAAGATGGCGGTCATCGTGATGGGTGGTCACCTTGATCCCAGTCGCCATGATCATGGTCGTTGTGATGGTGGCCACCAAGATGGCGGTCATCGTGATGGGTGGTCACCTTGATCCCAGTCGCCATGATCCTGGTCATTGTGATGGTGGCCACCAAGATGGCGGTCATCGTAATGGGTGGTCACCTTGATTGTGGTCACCATCATCATGGTCACTGTGGTGGTGGCCACCATGATCACAGTCACCATGATCACCATGATCGCGGTCATCGTGATGGGTGGTCACCTTGATCCCGGTTGCCATGATCATGGTCGTTGTGATGGTGGCCACCGTGATGGCGGTCATCGTGAGCCTGGTCAGCGTGATGGTGGGCACCATGATGGCGGTCATCGTAATGGGTGGTCACCTTGATTGTGGTCACCATCATCATGGTCACTGTGGTGGTGGCCACCATGATCACAGTCATTGTGATCCTGGTCATAGAGATGGTGGCCACCATGATCACAGTCATTGTGATGGTGGTCATCACGATGGTGGCCCCCGTGATCCCAGTCATCGTGATCCTGGTCATTGTGATGGTGGCCACCAAGATGGCGGTCATCGTGATGGGTGGTCACCCTTATCCTAGTCGCCATGATCATGGTCGTTGTGATGGTGGCCACCAAGATGGCAGTCATCGTAATGGGTGGTCACCTTGATTGTGGTCACCATCATCATGGTCACTGTGGTGGTGGCCACCATGATCACAGTCACC
Organism: Artemisiospiza belli; assembly: GCA_021963965.1. NCBI lineage: Eukaryota > Metazoa > Chordata > Aves > Passeriformes > Passerellidae > Artemisiospiza > Artemisiospiza belli. The sequence continues at coordinate 1,216,482 of JAKDEW010000046.1, forward strand.
ATGATCACCATGATCGCGGTCATCGTGATGGGTGGTCACCTTGATCCCGGTTGCCATGATCATGGTCGTTGTGATGGTGGCCACCGTGATGGCGGTCATCGTGAGCCTGGTCAGCGTGATGGTGGGCACCATGATGGCGGTCATCGTGATGGGTGGGCACCTTGGTCCTGGTTACCATGATCATGGTCATTGTGGTGGTGGCCCCCATGATCCCAGTCACCATGATCCTGGTCATAGAGATGGTGGCCACCATGATCACAGTCGTTGTGATGGTGGTCGTCATGATGGTGGCCCCCGTGATCCCAGTCATCGTGATCCTGGTCATTGTGATGGTGGCCACCAAGATGGCGGTCATCGTGATGGGTGGTCACCTTGATTGTGGTCACCATCATCATGGTCACTGTGGTGGTGGCCACCATGATGACAGTCACCATGATCACCATGATCGCGGTCATCATGATGGGTGGTCACCTTGATCCCGGTCGTTGTGATGGTGGCCACCATGATCCCAGTCACCATGATCCTGGTCATTGTGATGGGTGGTCACCTTGATCCCGGTTGCCATGATCATGGTCGTCGTGATGGTGGCCACCAAGATGGCAGTCATTGTGATCCTGGTCAGCCTGATGGTGGCCACCAAGATGGCGGTCATCGTGATGGGTGGTCACCTTGATTTTGGTCACCGTCATCATAGTCATTGTGGTGTGGCCACCATGATCACAGTCATTGCGATGGCGGTCATCGTGATGGTGGCCACCAAGATGGCGGTCAGCGTGATGGAGGCCACCATGATCCTGGTCACCGTGATCACCATGATCCTGGTCAGTGCGATGGTGGCCACCATGATAGCGGTCATCGTGATGGGTGGTCACCTTGATTTTGGTCACCTTGCTCCTGGTCACCGTGATGGGCGGTCATCGTGATGGTGGCCACCTTTATCCCGATGGTCACTATGATTGTGGCCATTGTGATTCCGGACACCACCATCATGGTCACTGTGATGGTGGCCACCATGATCCTGATCACCATGATCCCAGTCACTGTGATGGTGGCCACCATGATCCTGATCACCGTGATCCCAGTCATCGTGGTGGTGGTGGCCACCATGATTCTGGTCACCTTAGTCCTGGTCACCACGGTTGTGGTCACTGTGATGGCGGTCATCGCGTTGGTGGCCACCATGATGGTGTTGGATCGAGTGGACAGAGAGGCCGGATCGTCATTGGCGTGGGGGACGTGGTGTGGGAGGGTTGGCTGGGGAGATGTCAAGAGGTCTTCTGGGGGAGGATCTGTCCAGGTGGATCCCGGGAGATGTTCCAGCAGAGGATTGGTCTGGATGGAGACAGGAAGTTCTTCCAGGAGAGGATTTGTCCAGGTTGGATCCCAGGAAAGGACGCTTTGGACAGCTCCTGGAAGTTCTTCCAGCAAAGGATTTCTGCAGGTGGATCCTGGGAGTTCTCCCAGGGAAGGACTTGTTGGAGCAGAGCCTGGAAGTTCCTCCAGGGGAGGATTTCTCCAGGTGGATCCCAGGAGCTCTTGAAGGATTTCTCCAGGTGGATCCCAGGAGCTCTTGAAGGATTTCTCCAGGTGGATCCCAGGAGCTCTTGAAGGATTTCTCCAGGTGGATCCCAGGAGCTCTTGAAGGATTTCTCCAGGTGGATCCCAGGAGCTCTTGAAGGATTTCTCCAGGTGGATCCCAGGAGCTCTTGAAGGATTTCTCCAGGTGGATCCCAGGAGCTCTTGAAGGATTTCTCCAGGTGGATCCCAGGAGCTCTTGGAGGATTTCTCCAGGTGGATCCCAGGAGCTCTTGAAGGATTTCTCCAGGTGGATCCCAGGAGATCTTGGAGGATTTCTCCAGGTGGATCCCAGGAGATCTTGAAGGATTTCTCCAGGTGGATCCCAGGAGATCTTGAAGGATTTCTCCAGGTGGATCCCAGGAGCTCTTGAAGGATTTCTCCAGGTGGATCCCAGGAGCTCTTGAAGGATTTCTCCAGGTGGATCCCAGGAGATCTTCCAGGGCCTGGATCCCGGAGTTGGTTCCGTGGCTCTCCTGCTCCAGGTGGGTTTTCCTTGGAATGAGGGGAGTGGGATCCACAATTCCCCATGGAGTGAGAACCTTGGGGTCTCCATGGATCCAGAACTTTGGGATCCCCAATTCCCAATGAACCGAGAACTTCGGGATGCCCAATTCCCCATGGAGTGAGAACTTTGGGATCTCCATGCACTGAGAGCCTTGGGATCCCCAGTTCCCTGTGGATTGAGAACTTTGGGATCCACCATTCCCCATGGACTGAGAACTTTGGGATCTGGAATTCCCCGTGGATCGAGAGCTTTGGGATCCCCAATTCCCAACGGATCAAAAACTTCGGGATCCCCCTGGAATGAGAACTTTGGGATGTGGAATTCCCAATGGATCGAGAGCTTTGGGATCCCCAATTCCCAACGGATCCAAAACTTTGGGATCCCCCTGGAATGAGAGCTTTGGGATCCCCAATTCCCAACGGATCAAAAACTTTGGGATCTCCATGAACTGAGAACTTTGGGATGTGGAATTCCCCGTGGATCGAGAGCTTTGGGATCCCCAATTCCCAACGGATCAAAAACTTCGGGATCCCCCTGGAATGAGAACTTTGGGATGTGGAATTCCCAATGGATCCAGAACTTTGGGATCCCCCTGGAATGAAAACTTTGGGATCTGGAATTCCCAACGGATCCAGAACTTTGGGATCCTCCATGAACTGAGAACTTTGGGATCCCCAATTCCCAACGGATCAAAAACTTTGGGATCCCCCTGGAATGAAAACTTTGGGATCCCCAATTCCCAACGGATCAAAAACTTTGGGATCTCCATGAACTGAGAACTTTGGGATCCCCAATTCCCAACGGATCAAAAACTTTGGGATCTCCATGAACTGAGAACTTTGGGATCCCCAATTCCCAGCAGGTTGAGAACTTCAGGATCCTCCTGGAATGAGAACTCTGGGATCTCCGTGGGTCGAGGACTTTGGGATCAGGAATTCCCAATGGATCAAAAACTTTGAGATCCCCAATTCCCAACAGATTGAGAACCCTGGGATCCCCAATTCCCCCTGGAATGAGAACTTTGGGATCCCCAATTTTCCAGCGGATCCAGAACTTTGGGATCTCCGTGGATCAAGAACTTTGGGATCCCCAATTCCCCCTGGAATGAGAACTTTGGGATCCCCAATTTTCCAGTGGATCCAGAACTTTGGGATCTCCCTGGAATGAAAACTTTGGGATCCCCAATTTTCCAACGGCTCCAGAAATTTGGGATCTCCATGGATCAAGAACTTGGGGATCCCCAATTTTCCAGCGGCTCCAGAAATTTGGGATCTCCATGGATCAAGAACTTGGGGATCCCCAATTTTCCAGCGGACCCAGAACTTTGGGATCTCCGTGGATCAAGAACTTTGGGGATCCCCAATTTTCCAACGGCTCCAGAACTTTGGGATCTGGAATTCCCTGTGGAACGAGAACTCTGGCATCCCCAATTCCCACCAGATCCCCAACTTTGGGGTCCCCCCTTCCCCACCCCGTCCCCTCTCCCGCCTCTCCCCCCTTTTCCCACATTTCTCCCCCTATTTAAAAATTTGGGAATTCCCATCCCCGCTCCCCCCTTTTTTTCCCCCTCCCCCATGGACATTCTGCACTTTATTCCAGGCTCTGGGAATTCCGGGATCGCCTTTGGGGTTGGTTTTTTTTTTCGGCTTTTTTTGGGATCATCCCACAAAATTTGGGAATTTTGGCTCATCCCTGGGAAATCGGGATGAGCCCTGCTGGAAAAACCCGGAGCTTTTATGCAAACCCCTCCACTCCCATCCCATTTTCCCCCATAAAATTCCCAATTTTTTCCCCGCTCTGATTTTTCCCCAGAAATTTTTGGGGCCAAACCAACAAAAAAATAGGAAAAAAAATCCCCTCAGGATCGAAATTCCCAACAAAATTCCCATTCCTGGAACGCTTCGGCTCAGAGGGGATTTTTTAGGGAATCTCCTGAATTTTTAGGGAATTTTAACCCCAGGATCCGACTCCTTGGAGGTCCTGATGCTTTTATCCCGATTTTCCTGCTTTTATCCCAAATTTCCTGCTTTTATCCCCATTTTCCTGCTCTTTTTTTCCCCTTTTTTTCCCATTTTTTCTTCCCCCTGGCTATGCAAGAGCTCCCCCGGGATGGAAATCCCAGAAAAATCCTGGAAAAATAAAAAATTCCACAAAAAAAAAAAAAAAAAAAAAAAATTAAAAATCCCGAGAAAGGCTCGGGAGGAGCCAAATTAACCAAAAAAAAAACCCTCGGGGGAAAATCCCGGGATTTGGGATCCGCCGGGAAAAGCTTCGGGATTCCCTGGATATGCAAAAAGGGCGCCAATAAATCTGTGGAAAATGGGATTTTCTGAGAGAATTCCCAAAAAAAATCCCACAGGGATGGGAGGGGTTGCTCGGGGATTTTGGGATTTGGGATTTGGGGGAATAAAGGGGGGGAAAGAGACCGGGGGGCGTGGTTGGGAATGGGGAGGGTGGAGCCTGAAAAATGGGGATGGATCCCGAAAAAATGGGGATGGATCCCATAAAAATGGGGATGGATCCCGAAAAAATGGGGATGGATCCCATAAAAATGGGGATGGATCCCATAAAAATGGGGATGGATCCCATAAAAATGGGGATGGATCCCATAAAAATGGGGATGGATCCCATAAAAATGGGGATGGATCCTATAAAAATGGGGATGGATCCCGAAAAAATGGAGATGGAACCCATAAAAATGGGGATGGATCCCATAAAAATGGGGATGGATCCCATAAAAATGGGGATGGATCCCAAAAAAATGGGGGTGGATCCCCAAAAAATGGGGATGGATCCTATAAAAATGGGGATGGATCCCATAAAAATGGGGATGGATCCCATAAAAATGGGGATGGATCCCGAAAAAATGGGGATGGATC